>JAJOOS010006191.1:0-106703 GCA_029582725.1 Solanum chiquidenum | reverse complement strand
CCGTGCCCCCCCCCCCCCCCTGTTTTTTTTTGAGAATGTTAACTTTTCTACTATATATTCACAGGTACTAGAAAATTGAAATAATAATAATATTTGCTGGCGACGTTTTTTTCCGGTGATTTTTGAACGGATGACACATTAAATAGATGTAATTTAAACTTTTACCAAAGGTGAACTTTGAGTTAAGATGCATGAGAGGGGAAGTGAAAGTTGAGCTAGATTTATATGTACATGAAAAATAAAATTGACTGGTGGAGGACTGGGAGGAAATCGTTTCTTTGCTGCATTGGATAAGAGAGCAAACCGAGTGAATACTGTTGAAAAGCTAGCAATTAAAAACAACTGAATACTATTGAAAAGCTTAATGTGAATAAGCTGAAGAATAATTTTTTGAAGTGTTATCTGGTTATGTGATACGTAGTAGCATTTCAAAGAGAAAATGTGATACTTGCCTATTCTTGTGGCACACACCTTCCTGGTGATAATGCTACTGTTATATTGCTTCAAGACTAATTCTCAATTTCTCATATGTGGGGGGAGGGGGTCTGGATCTGTCTCAAATGCAGAACTGTACTACTGTTACCTTATGGTCACAAAAACTTGCTAATAGCTGTACAAATGTGACTATTGGGATCCAAATTTGATGTTGATGATAAGTTCTGTCACTTTGGATTTGTTAGTTTTTTCTTGCTTTGTCATTGCCGTCATATCGAACTACTTCCTCCATTATGTCTTGCAGCCACTAACTGGTAACTACAAAGTGAGCATAATACTGCTTTTACAATTTTCAGCTAGACCCAACTTGAAATGCTAAGATTTTTTTGGTATCCAATTATTGAAATGTCTGTCTCCTTTTGCTCTGTTGAATACATTTTGTTCCATGAAAAGAAACAACATTAGCATGTTTTTTTAGTTATAATTTTACATCAAGCACCATTCCATGTGGATGGATTTTAATGTTTCATGTTTTTGCAGCAACCCGGCTCTTCAAAAGATAAAATTGTCGGGAAGAACGTTCAGGAAAAGAGGATGCAGGTTATCTCTTAATTGCCAATCCATATTATTCTTGCACTTATTAAATGGGGCATGCCTTTCTTGAAAATCATAACTGATATACTTCATTTAGGCCCAGCTTCAGTCATCAAACTATATCATCAATTATTGCCAAGCATTAATATATTCTGAAGTAGGATAGGATGGAAATTTTGTACACGTTGTCTATTATTAGGCTTTTGCTTTTCCTAGAATAGGAAACTAATTGTCTGGCCTAGTGATGGTGGTTTCCTCGATAACTCTTTTAGTGTAATGAGAACAAACATCTAGTAGTAGAATAAATGTCGTGGATAAGTCTTTGATATTCACTTTGTTTTATTCCTTCGTTCAGATGGAGTTGGTGGCATCTCCTTCATTTGCAGCTGCTGGTCAGCAAAAACTTGCTAAATTGGACAATTTCCTAGAAGCTCCCCCAATTTCGTCATATCCTGTAAGTTAATTTTTTTTTGTATCAAGATGTGCAAATTTTTTCATTGTCTGCTTTACCTGTATGTTGATATTCTGAGGGATAGGATCCTGTTAGCCTGTCACGACTGAAACCACCCAATGTCCTTCATCGGGCAAACCAACAAGAAATAATTCTTCAATCACTTTGGCAATAAGAGGTAATAAAAATCTAGAACAGTGAATATAGCATAAATAACAATATCATATAAGCCTCAGGAACTGATGTCATAACTCACAAGTCATGAGTCACTAAGAATATGAGATACAATTCTGTATGAGATTAATGCATAATCAATCTGAAGTATAAATCAGAACAAAGAGACCCTAAGTTACCATGAACAAGCTGATAGCTCAACAGCTCACACTGGGATGTTGATAGATCTTGAGTGCTCACTCACGAACTCCGCTGAAGCTTGAATCCATATCTGCACACTCGGTGCAGAAGTGTAGGGTGAGTAAGAGTACTCAGTAAGTATCTTTGACCTCTCCAAATAAGATAGTGGCAAGAGACAATATAGAAGGTACTCACTTTTAAACCTGTGCAATTACTATATACAATAATTACAGAAATAGTAATGTGCTTTGAACTTATGTTTTGAGCCACTCTATTTATTTTGTGGTACTTCAGTTCCAAGTCAAAATATCATGTCTCTGTGACATAGATAAGATATTGTAGCTGAGTTGGTCTTATTTCGCCAAATAGGGCGGTGTGACTCGCTTGTAATATGATGAACACACTGTTTTCTTTTAAGTACTAGTATCTTTATGTGATCTTTTCTTGAAGCTTGGAGGAACAATTTTGTAAATAGATACCTTCAGTCTCCCTACATGCAGTGTTCATGCATTCTTGAGTTTGATGGGGCTTCAAAGGGGAATCCTGGTCTAGCTGGTGCTGGGGCTGTGCTGCGTGCTGCAGATGGAAGTATGGTATGCTCCCTATCCTTTTAGAAGATGTGGTTTGTCACCACAAATTTACAGGTTTTCGACTTTGTGATTC
This sequence comes from Solanum chiquidenum, assembly GCA_029582725.1. Classification (NCBI taxonomy): domain Eukaryota; kingdom Viridiplantae; phylum Streptophyta; class Magnoliopsida; order Solanales; family Solanaceae; genus Solanum; species Solanum chiquidenum. The sequence goes on along the minus strand of JAJOOS010006191.1, from coordinate 104,206 downwards.
TTTTCTGTAGGTTTTCCGGCTGCGTGAAGGTGTAGGTGTGGCAACTAACAACGTTGCTGAATACAGAGGCGTAATCTTAGGGCTAAGATATGCTCTTGAGAAAGGTTTCAAACACATTAAAGTCAAGGGCGATTCGAAACTTGTCTGCATGCAGGTCTTCTTTCTCTTCTTCTTACAGCTGTTTTTTTTTTTTGTTTTAGTTTTATTTTTAATTTGCTTTTAGTAAATTAGTCAATTTTTTCTGCTTTCTCACTTTTAATATCCTGTCACATTTGTATATCTTCAGTAATTTGTTGAAACCACTGATTTCTAAAACAATTGCTGAAGAGCTTTTTCCATTGAGTGTCTGAGACATATTCATTAAACTGGGCTACACCAACAGAAAGTGGACCATTCCAAATAATGAGACACAAAATGTTTTTGAGTAACAAAACACAAATTAATTAAGTACGATTCATGAATGTGTTTCTTAGTTCGCGACTTGATGGTTGAGCTCTAAATATGCCCATATGAAATTTGACAACCACCACACACACACACAGATAAATGAATGTGTGTGTATAATTCATTTAATCATATTTCGTAATTCATAGTCATAGCAAAATCAACCGAATGGAACATCAACAAATCTAATTGAAAAAAATATGAATTTTGTGGAGGATTTAGAGAGTGAATATAGTTTACCTTTTATTGCTCCAATACTTTCAGTTCTATAAAGGTCTCTCCGGCTGCCTTTTAATGCACAATGTTATCATTTTTTTTTCTTGTTTTTTCAAGCATTATCCAACCAAACTCCATGTCTTCACCTTGACTTTTTTCTCACAAATTGTAATTCTGCATATTATCTTTTTTCTTTGATGAGTCAGTTGATTAGGCCAGCTACATAAAAACATGAAATACTATAATAAGAGAGAGAGAGAGAGATGATCAAAGAAGGCTTTTAAACAGAAATGACAAAAGCTAAAGCAATATCCACCAAGTTTTGAATTGTGCATCACTGGCCCTCGAGGATTTCTCGGTTATAATTAGAAAATGGCAAAGCTAAGAGCTGTTGTGGCATAAAAGAATGCAGCAGCAGGCTAGCAGTTTGGCTGCCCACATTGTCTTGGGAAAACTTGCTTCTCAACATCCCAATTTGAATCCCAGAGAACATAAGGTGTAGGTTCATGATTAATTCAAGAAACTTATTTTACTTAGCTTTTATTTTGGCTTTAGTTTGACAGTTTTGCCGAATGCCTAAGATTTTACAGTGACAGGTTTAGGAGCGACTATAAGACCCTATAGGATTTGAGACATATTCAGCCTATATGTAATTTGATAGGAATTATGGGTCGGTATAGCTTGCCTTCTTGATGGTACCTCATCCACTCCATCCCAAGAGACACCTAAACCAGTTCAAAAGTGAAGCTATTCTTCCCTTGCAACCTATGTGATCTTACGCTGAGATCATATGTGCTTTTGCCGTGCTATTTATATTTCATTCAGTTTTATGTTTTAGCTGGAACTGCTTCTGGGGCGGTCTCTCGTTTTTACAAATTTCTTCATGGAACAGACTCAAGGAATTTGGAAATGCAAGAATCAGAACATGGCTGAGCTATCCAAGATTGTTAAAGAGCTTAAAGATCAGTTTATGTCATTCCAGATCAACCATATGGACAGAGTATGGCCAATTTTTCCTCTTTTGCTAATTTGAAGCTTACTGAGCTTGTCTATCAGAATTTTGATTTTCGAAGTCCTTATTATATCTTGCAACTGCATGTTGTTTTTGTGATAAAAATGGAATAGTGTGGTCTCCTGTGACCAAAAGAGGTGCAAGTGGTGGTACCTGAATGTCATGTTTAATTTATGCAATAGATTTAGTTTCTCTTTTCTTGCTAATCTGTTCTACGAAATTGATTTTATAACCTTGTTGCTAGAAGTGAATAATCATGCTTCCCTAGTCTATCAATTCACTCTGTTCTGGTTGCTCTGCATGACAAGTTCAGAATTTTCCAACACATAATTGTTTCTTTCTTTTTAATCATTAAAAGCCTTCTTTCATCCAATTCCGAAAGTTTTACTTGTTTAACATATCAGGAATCCAACACTGAAGCCGATGCCCAGGCAAATTTAGCCGTGTATCTCAAGAGTAAGGGTCTTTCTCTTGTGGCCCCTTTTCTTGTGTTTAAATAAGTTTCTCTTTTCCCGTGAGTAATCTAATAAGAAATATTTTCTTGCAGATGGCGAAATTCAAGTGGAATGTGACATGATTACTTAATCAAGTCACCAACTACCTCAACTTGTTGGGATTTAGGAAATGATGAATGACCATCAAGACTGACCATATTGGATTTTCAGTTGTCTAAAACTACGTCTTGTAACATGTAGATATATGATCTGAATTATGCGCATGTAACCTAATTATGTATCTATCTGGATTGAAAGTAGCTTCTGGTATAACCTAATTTGCAATGAAAATTGGTTGGGACAAGTACCAGGTGGCTTCTTTATAGTACTGATATTGTAGCACGTTGAAACCTGTCTTACTGTTGCGGTTGTCACGTAAATTAGTATCACTGACATATTCACACACAGGGTTGTGTTTTTTTTTTTTTTTTTTGGCAATAAAACTGTGAATATTACCATACCATAACAAAGTATTACAATTTAGGAAAGAAAAACTATAGCATCTAGCTACTATCTACCACAAATTCTATGTAAATCTTGACAATTTCTTGCTTTTCTAGACTCCTTAACTCTTTCTAGTCTAACTTGTAACTCCTTTATTTGTGCAATGATGAAATTTGTATTTACATGTTTCTGTCTAAACTGCTCCAATTCCTCGCTTGCCAGGTATAATAAATTGTTGCTCCATACATAGCAGCTACTACTTACTTCTTCAATTGCTTCCAACGTCTTCTTTTAATCCATGCCAATATTTGTTGAATTGTGCGTCTTAGCAGTACCACACCCATCCAGTTAGCCAAATCCTTCCTCACTGTATTTCCCCAATGTCATTCAGTAAACAAATGTTGGTGCGTTTCAGCACTCTCTTGCTCACACAAGCAACATGCTACATTTTCAACTTGTATATGCATATTCTGTAGTCTATCTTTAGTGAGAAGTCTTCCTTGGTATGCAAGCTATAAGATAAATCTTTGTCTAGGTTGCATTGTAGAGCTTCAAAGTAAGTCTGCCTCTGGGCATTTATGTAACAGACCTAGCTTGGCTTGGTAGCTACTGGTCATGGAGTATGTGCCTTTTGGTGTCAAAACATATTGTCCCCTTTGGTACCATTGGAGCATTTCAGTCTTTAAAACATTTAGTTTCTTCCAATACCAACTACAATCTTGGGGTGGTATGTGCTCCCAAATGTTATCTGTATCCTTCATATATATCTCATGTACCCACTTGACCCATAATACATCTTTCTTGTTTGCCAACTGCCATAAGAGCTTCCCAACAACAGCTATATTCCATAATTTGCAGCTCTTGATATTTAATCCTCCATACTTTTTTGGTACACATACCTTATCCCATGCCACCAAGGCTATTTTCTTGTGCCCTTCCGAGCTTCCCCATTGGAATTTTCTGCATTTTTTATCTACTTCCTGCAACACACTCTGTGGGAGGATAAACACTGTCCCCCAAAAATTATATATCGAGAACAAAACAACATTAACTATCTGTAGCCTCCCTGCATATGACAGCTGCCTCGAATAACCTGAGGTAATTCTCTTTGTAATCTTCTCCACCAATTGGTAACAATCCACTTTATTCCATTTCTTTGAAGATAGCGGCAGTCCCAGGTACCGTATAGGTAGTACACCCATTGAGAACCCAGTACTATTCAAAATTCTCAGCTTTGCTTCCTCAGTCATTCCAGCAAGAAATATGTTAGATTTCTGCAAATTTGCTTCCAAGCCAGTCACAACACTAAAATGTTTCAGAGCTTCCATCACCCTCTTAATAGAATTTGTGTCTCCTTTGCAGAATACCATTAAATCATCTGCAAATATTAAGTGTGTAAGTTTCGCTGCTTTGCACATTGGATGGTATTTGAAATCAGCCAGATCACTCATTCTCCTCAGAATTCTCGTAAGATACTCCATAACTAATACAAATAACAGAGGGGAAATAGGGTCCCCTTGTCGAAGCCCCCTCTTGCCCTCAAAATATCCATAACCTTCTCCATTCACTTTAACTGTGAACCTAGGAGTGGTAACACATGTCATTACCAACTGCACAAAGGTTTGTGGAAACTTATAACCCTTTAAAGCTTCCTCTATAAAGTCCCAGCTTACCATATCATATGCCTTCCGTAGATCAATCTTCATCATACATCTTGGAGTAGTTTTTCTATTATAATGCCTCAGCAAGTCATGGCAGATTAATACATTATGAATCAATGAACAAATGCTGCTTGATTACTCGCCACTACCACTTTTATGGCTTCCTTCAATCTCTGACAGATCATTTTTGAAATGCACTTGTACAGAACATTACAACATGAGATGGGTCTGAATTGACTTGCCATCACTGGTGCGTCTACTTTTGGAATGAGAAAGATTACTGTGGAGTTTACCTGTGTTAGGAGCTCCCCCGTCTTCATAAATTCCAGAATTGCTTGTGTCACATCTTAACCAATCACATTCCATGCTGCTCTAAAAAATCCACTCCCATATCCATCAGGCCCCGGACTTTTATTGATGTCAATACCAAACATAGCACTCTTCACTTCTTGTGCTGTATATGGTTTCACCAATCGCAATTGTTGTTCAGTATTTAATACATCTCCATTTCTAAAAAATAAGCCACTTGCTTTTTGTCGTTTCTTTTCCAGATCTTGCTTTTGATGTGGAAGCTTACCAATGGAGTAAGTAATAACTGTGTAATTGCTAAAGTATAAGGACAGAACATTAATTAACTCTAATATTCAGAAATTATAATTGGGCCGGAAAGACACGTATCTGGACAGCCCAAATCAGCTGACCCGTTTACCCGGGACTAAACGAAACTGAAACTATTAAGACCTGAGATGAGCTGCTGGCAAAAATATCCAATTCTCTCTCCCCAAGTCCCAACTACTCCCTTAACTCTCTTCCTCTGCTCGGTAAGAATCTTCATTGTATTCTTTCACTTTTCTATGTTTTCAGAAACCCTAATTCGTTTATCTTTGAGTCTGAAATACGATTTTTTTTCAATACAAAAAAGCCCTAATTGAGATGGTAATTGGTATTATATTAACTGCAACTGATCATACATGCAGGGTAATATGTATACTGAGAATTGTTCAGTGAGTCTAGAATGGAGTTTTTTTTTAGTGGAATTTGGACTTTTAGTATTTGTTTTTGTGTTTTTACTAAGTAATACTGTGTCGTGTTGATACAGTGGTGGAGTAACTTGCAAAGCCAAGTAAACGCGTTGGAGTTGGACACATAAATGGGGGACGAAAAGGATGCTTTTTATGTCGTGCATAAAGGGGATGTGATCGCTGTCTATAAGAACCTGAGTGATTTACAAGCTCTGCTACGATCTTCTGTATGTTCCCTTTAATGTTTTTTCTGCTTTTGGGCCTTAGAGAGGGTTATCTGTTGGACCAATTTTTTGGAGTCATGTAGAGCTCAAGTATAAGAAGAGTACTGCTTTTTAACAATGATGAAGAAATAGAGCAAATTGGATACAATATAGCCGACCCCTCTAGTTCAGAGTTGAGGCTTAGTTGATTAGAGCACAAGTAATAATATTATCAAGTGTTTTTCTTCATTTGTTGAATATATTTTCTATTTTTTTCTGTGATCTTTCAGGTTGGTGAACCAGCCATAAGTGTTTATAAAGGGTATCACCTGGCTAAGCAATCAGAAGAGTATTTGGCATCTCATGGTCTCAAAAATGCAATGTATTCTATGGATTTCAGTGATGTTCGAGATGATCTCTTTGGGATACTCATCCCATGCCCTTTTCGGGTTAGAAAGTTGATCATTTTACTGTTATTGAACTGGTGGTAGATGTACTTGTTTTATCTATTTGACAATTTTGTCTTAATGTGGATGCTAAAATTGTCCGGCTTTTAAGTTTCATACCCATCCTTCTGTTATCATGATCTAGACCCAGTAGTGTGCTGCAACCTTGACTGACTGCATGATTGTTCGCGGTCAGGCTGAACTAATCCTTCTTTTGATCTTCCAACTATGTTATCAGCAATTGAGTAGGATTGATTCTCCAGTTAGTGACCTTGTACTAACAATTGAGTGGTAGTGGTTACCAGTTGAATCTACTCCATTTAGTGACTTTTTATGTCTTTAGGTGTATGTCTTTTGCCTAGCTTTGATATCTTCTTTTGTGTGGCGCTTGTGCTTCCATGTAGCTCCTTTTTCTAAAGAAAATGGACAAATATTGAATGCAACTGTTATTTATCACTTTGACATGATATCCATCTCATTGTTCCTCTTTGTTTCACTTTCATCTGATTGTTGAGATAAGAGATAGCTCTTCAGCGCCCTCTATTGTCTTTTCCTTCCAGTTTGTCTCATGACACAACATTTTGGCGCTGCAGAAATGGTTTTGAGCTCATGAGATTAATTTTTCCTATGTAGGATAGGTTCTAAATAATAAAGTGCCTTGTGTTTTGGAAGAGGAAAATATCACTCCATCTTCTACAATCATATGAGGACAATCATTACTGGAAGAATTACTCCGGGATGATGTATCTTTATATCTTTGCTTATACAGTTTTTATTGAACACATAGCTGAGGCCCGTATTTGGTAAAAGAGATTCTGATTTTTTTTTAACTAAAATATATTTAGGTATATAGAAAATTAAAATAATATTATTTTGCTAGCATTGATTCTTTAATGGTGATTTTTGAACGGATGACACATAAAAGTGATGTCATTGGATAATTTTGTACCACCAGCAGAACTTTAAGCCAAGATGCATGAGAAAGGAAGTGAATATCTACTTAGATTTCTATGTATTGAAAAATAGAAATTGGAAGGTGTAGGACTGGAACTGGAAAGAAATCATTTATTGCTGCATTAGATGAGAGAGCAAACCGAGATGAATACTGTTTTAAAGCTAACAAAAAAAAATGAATACTATTGAAAAGCTTAATGTGAATAAACTGCTGTTTTTTTTAAAAAAATCTTTGTTCATCCGATTATGTGGTACGTGGTAGCATTTCAAAGAGAAAACGTCATACATGCCTACTTTTTGTGGCGCATAGATAATGCTGCTGCCATATGTTATATTGCTTCAAGACTAATTTGGTGTATGGGTGGAAAGGGGTCAGATCTGTCTCCGATGCAGAACTGACTACTGTTACTTGTGGTCACAGAAACTTGCCAAGTAGCTTTACATATGACATTCTTGGGATCCAATTTGATATTGTTGATAGGTTAATTCACTTGGTCGATTTGTTAGTTTTTCCTCGCTTTGTCATTGCGATGACACTACTTCCTCCATTGTGTCTTGCGACCACTGACTGGTAATTAAAGAGTGCACATAATATGGGTTGTACATTTTTTAGCTATACCTAACTTGCAAGTCTTAGATGTTTTAGCATTCAATTATTGATATGTCTGTTCCCGTTTGCTCTGTCAAATTCAGCAGTCTGTGGTTTATAATTGCTTGAAGAAAACCAAACCTTTAGCATGTTTTCTAGTAACAATTTTACATTAAGGACAATATCATGCATGCAGATTTTTAATTTTTTTTTTCTGTTTTTGCAGCAACCTGGCTCTTCGAAAGATAAAATTATCGGGAAGAATCTTCAGGAAAAGAGGATGCAGGTAATCTCTTAATGGTCAATCCAGATTATTCTTACATTGATTGGACGGGTTATGTCTTTCTTGAAAGGTTCATAACTGATATACTTTCTTTATGCCCAACTTCAGTCATCAAAACAACTATATCATCAGTTAGACAGTTACTAAAATGGCTTAACATGTTGTGAAGTAGGATGGGATGGAAATTTCGGATGGTGTTTATTATTAGGCTTGAGCTTTTTTTTTTTTTTTTGATAACCGAGAAATCCGTTTGTGACCCGCCCTTTGGACCAATCACAGCCTTCTAAACTCGGTGGATAATGGGCCCGGCTCTCTACTCTTCTCCACTTAAATACCAGGCTTCACTTTGCATGGTGTGGGGCTTGAACCTGCAACCTGGAATAAGAAACTAATTGTCTGGCATAGGGATGGTGGTTTCCTCAATAGCTCTTGAAGTAAAATGAGGATACTCATCTAGTGGCGGTATAAATTCAAGGATAAGCCTGTTTGCTGCATGTAGTTGCTTCTAGTAACGAAGTTGTGGTTCACATTTATCGTTTCTAGTATAAAACTGATTTATTGTCCTAAGAACTCAATTTTATCGATGGTTCAACTCACAAGTTTTAGTTAATCTTGTCTTTGCCTTGTGATAATTTGTTCGGTCCTCCATTTTGTTTAATATACTTTTCTAATTTAATTGAGTCAGCATGTGAAAGTCTTGCTATTATGAAAAGGTGTGTGTAGTGTCTTTGATATTCACATGATTTTTTCCCTTACATTCAGATGGAGGTGGTTGCATCTCCTTCGTTTTCAGCCGCTGGTCAGCAAAAAGATGCAAAATTAGACAATTGCCTAGAAATTCCCCCTATTTCGTCATATTGTGTAAGTATATTTTTTTGCCTAATAATTCTTTGTATCAATATGTTTAAATTCTTGTCATTGTCTGCTTTATCTGGATGTGTTGACATTCTGGGGGGGTGTGTGTGCTTTGGTGGGTGGTGTTAGCCTTGGAAAGGGCTTGCTCCTATGTTTTGACTTTATGCTGCTGATGGAAAAAACTAGTGAGGAAAGTGATGCTTATTGGAGCTGACTTGGAAAATAAAAGGTTGAAAAGTCCTGATTCGGCAACCACTGAACCAAGGGGGACCAAGTGATTCTTAAATCAAACTGTGAAGGGTAAAGTGGAACTTTGTTGGTTAAGGTTGCACAAAAGTCCAAAGTTTGAAGATGGTGACAAAATTTACTTGTACTTTATGTTGCTCGGATTCTCCAAAAAATAGCGCCGCACTGGATCCTCCAAAAATGCCCTACTTTTGAAGGATCCGACATGCTCTCGTCAACATTTTGAAGAGTCCGAGCAACATAGCTTGTATTGAGTTTATTTTAGAATGTAAGGGGTCGTTTGGTACAAAAATTAATAACGCAATGATTAGTGATTAGTAATGCAGGGGTTAGTACTGCAAGGATATGTAATGCATGGTTTATTTTTATCTAAGTGTTTGGCTCATTGTTTCCCTCCCCATCTTGTGTTTGGATGAAAACTCTATAAAAAGTTTCTTTTCAATTATACCCTTGAATTATTATGTAATTGGGTCAAGGTAGATAACTGTCGGACAATATTATTTTTCTATGACCTTCTAACTAGCTAGCAGTTGAACAATTTTGTTGTCATGTTTGCTATTTTTCACTTGAATTATTTAAGGATAAATAATTGTCATCTTAATAAATTGATCACTCACAAAATGTCAATTTTCAATTTTAAAAAAAAGATAAACCATCTACTTTTAAAACCGAAATGACGGTAAACAATAGTAAAATTGAAGAAATCATCTACATTTACACATAAAAATTGTAAGTTGTAGTTTTACTATGTATGCAATTTTATAAATTGTTCAAAATACAAATAATTAGAAAACTACTACATATATATATATCAACAAATAATCATTCAATTAAGATCACAATGTGGTGATATATTTACCTTTTTATTAGTAATATTAAATAACTCACATTTCAAATATTGTATTGATTTGTATTGGATTTATTTAGTAACAAACTACACTCTCTAAATAATTTGTAAGCTCATTTATTTGAATAAATTTACTAGTACAAATATAAAACATAAAATAAACAAATTAAACAAAATAATTAAAATGATTTGAAGGATATTTTTGTCTTTACATAGACTTATCTCATGGTAATACCTCAAAATGGAAGGTATTTGTAATACATCCTATAATACCATAGGCCCAAGTTCCTACCAAACATAGTACTAAATAATACCATACATAATACATGGTCTATCTCTTCTAATACCTCCTACCAAACGACCCCTAAATGTCTTTGCAGCATACTAACCTACTTCACTAGGAGCACTCCCATTAGGAGCCAAAAAGAACACACGGAAAAGAAATAGTCTGTTGAAATAACTTTCTAGTTTACTTATCCCGAATATAGAACATACAAGATAATATGTACTTGATTAAAAAACAACGTAAAAGAATCTATTTGGACTTTGTTCTTATGTGCTAAAAAAAGAAAAAAAGGTTCCCGTTGAACTTATGTTTTGAGCCATTTTGTAGTGTATTAATTCTGTTGGCACTTCAGATGATATCATGTCTACTATCTGTATGTGATCTTTGCTTCTAGCTTGGAGGAACATTTTTTAAATTGATACCTTCAGCCCCCCTACCTGCAGTGTTCATGCATTCTTGAGTTTGATGGGGCTTCAAAGGGGAATCCTGGACCAGCTGGTGCTGGTGCTGTGCTGCGTGCTGCAGATGGAAGTATGGTATGCTCCCTTTCCATTTAGAAGATGTGGTTTGTCACCACAAATTTACAGGTTTTCGACTTGTAGTTCTTTTCTGTAGGTTTTCCGGTTGCGTGAAGGTGTGGGTGTGGCAACTAACAACGTTGCTGAATACAGAGGTGTAATCTTAGGGCTAAAATATGCTCTTGAGAAAGGTTTCAAACATGTAAAAGTTAAGGGTGACTCAAAACTTGTCTGCATGCAGGTCTTCTTTACTCTTTCTTCTTACTTCTTACTTCTGTTTTTGTTTTATTTTCATTTTCCCTTTAGCAAATTAGTCAATTATTTCTGCTTTCCCACTTTTAATATCTTGTCAAATTTATATATTACAGTAACTTGTTGAAACCACTGAGTTCTAAAGCAATTGCTGAAGAGCTTTTTCCGCTGATGTCCTAGCAATTGAGAGTGTCTGAGACATACTCATAAACCCCGGGATACACAGATGCCCCTGAAAGTAGACCATTCCAAATAATGATAAATTTGATCTCTATTGATGGACTATGGTATTATCATCTTAAGACATCCCTAGTTAGCCTGGGATGGAGTAGCTGTAGTATTATCTTAGTGTATACTCCACAGGTTGTAGTGTATACTCCAAAATCACACAGTGGAATCCACACTGTGTATGAACATGACTGGGTATGTTAGGGAGTACAAGATGGTTTAGAAGTGCACTCGAATAAGGTAAACTATAAAAACCAATTTGAGTTTATTATTATTATGTAATTCTGCATAATACTTTTTCTTTTTACGAGGCAAAGTCGATTCAGCTACATAAAATCTAGAAATCAATTAATACTATATTACATTCAATACTTAACAGTGTTTTAAGAAAAGAAGAGAGAGAAATGATCCAAGGAAGCTTTTAAAAAGAAATGGGAAAAGCTAAGCATTATCCACCAAGTTTTGAATTGTGTCTCATTGATCCTCGGGGATTTCTCTGTTATATTAGAAAATGACAGAGCTAAGAGATGACGTGGCATAGAAGAATGAGCAGCAGTAGGCGAGCAGTTTGGATCCCCACATTGTCTTCGGAAAAATTGCTTCTGTTCATCCCCAAGTGAGCTGGAGAATAAAGGTGTAGGTTAATTTGATTGTTTTGCAGAATGCCTAAGAGATTTTGCAGTGACAGATCTGAGAGTGAGTATAAAGACCCTACAGCATTTGGTATAATCTTTCCTTCTTGATGGCACCTCACCCCCTCCATCCTAAGAGACACACAAACCAGTTCAAAAGTGTAGCTATTCTTGCCCTTGTAACCTGTGTGACCTTATTCTGAGATCATGTGTTCTTGCAGTGCTAATTATATTGCATTAAGTATTAAGTTATTGCTGGAACTGCTTCGGGGATGATCTCTCGTTCTTTAAAAATTTCTATCATGGAACAGACTCAAGGAATCTGGAAATGCAAGAACCAGAACATGGCTGAGCTATCCAAGATTGTGAAAGAGCTTAAAGATCATTTTTTGTCATTCCAGATCAACCATATTTACAGAGTATGGCCAACTTCTCCTCTTTGCTAATTCAGAGCTTACTGTGCCTGTCTATCAGAATTTTGATCTTCGAAGTCCTTATTATATCTTGCATCTGCATGTTATTTCTGTGATGAAAATGCTAGTGTGTATGTGTGGTCTCCTGTGACCAGAAAAGGTGCAAGTGATGGGTGCTTGAATGTCATGTTTAATTTATGCAACAACGAATTTCATCTTTTCTTGCTAATGTGCTCTATGAAATTGGTTTCATCACCTTGTTGCTAGAGCCTAGAAGTGAATAATCATGTTTCTCTGGCCTATTAATTCACTTTGTTTCGCATTTCTCTTGATGAAGAGTTTAAACTAAACTTGTACGTATGTACTAAACACATGATTGTTCCTTTCTTTTATCTTTTCATCTCATTCTGAGGGGTTTTACTTGTTTGACATATCAGGAATTCAACACTGAAGCCGATGCCCAGGCAAATTTAGCCGTGTATCTTAAGAGTAAGGGTCTTTCTCTTGTGCTTAAATAAATCTCTCTTTTCCCGTGATAAGTGTGATAAGAAAAATTTCTTGCAGATGGTGAATTTCAAGTGGAATGTGACAAGAAAACAACTTAATACTGTGAAGTCACCAACTACCCCAACTTGCTTGGGATTTTGTGAAGGATGAATGACACCCAAGACCGATGCATAATGGATCTTTTGTGGTCTAAAGCCAACGTCTTGTTTTTTTGTAGATATATGATCTGGATTATGTGCAGCATCTGGATTAGAGAAACTTCTGTTTAGGGGCCTGCTCGAATCGATTATTCTCTTCTCATTTGCAATGAAAATTAATTGGTTCTCCAAGTTAATATTCTAGCACTTTGAAATCTGTCTTGCTGGTACTATTATACATAATTTTAAATGGGATATCTTGGATTGCTTGAATTATGTGGAAAGGAAATTTATCCGCAGGAGTTGGCTACAAGTGGGTTTTAACAATGTTAACAAAATAAACATCATATTTCGTATTTAAATTAATAATAGAGCACAAGAGAAAATGGCCAAAAGCAAATTCCAACCTATAGCCGAAACCTATAGCCGAATTTTCAACTACACACTCATATTTTACGAGATTCTATTACCCGTGCATATTTTTTTACATATTATCTCACCTTTATTTGCTGACATGTCGAAGAAGGCGAGAACAACTCCCTTAGGAACAATGTCAGTTTCTAAAACAAAAATAAAGTACATTTTAAGACTCAAATTGTAAGTTATTTTTACTAAATTATTAATATTAATATTTGTTAATACTACTCAATCTTTTAAAATAGTCTTAATAAATGAAAATAATTTAATAAATTATACTTTATATTACCCAACATAATTGGTATTTAAAAAGGAGGAAATAATTTACTACCAGTAGTATTATATTCGAATTAGCATTATTTTGTCCCAAATATCCATAGGTCCCTTCCGTTTGTATTCTGGCTTCTGGATAAGAGCTCTGAGGAATTAGCGTCGGAAAAAAAATATGGCGACCGTCTCAGCATTTTCCGTTTGCAGAGCTAAATCTCATTCTCAAATTCCCCATTCTTCATCTAATGCAGTTCCCCAGCTTTTCCCAATTCAATTCCTTCGGTTTCAAAGTAACAGGGGCATTTGCCGTGGTTATTCTTGCTCTCCAAGTTCGGTGAAAGCGAAGGTACCTTTGAGAACTACTAGGATATGTTCTGCAAATGAGGAAGATGGCGCTACTGCTGTTGCCGAAGAAGAATCTGCTGCTCCCACTACATCTGATCAGACTGTTTCTGTTTCCGTCTCCCCTTCCGACGTCCTCACTATGTTCTTTCAGGTTTACCCTTTTTTTCTGTTTTAGTAAAGTTTCTAATTTTTTCAAAAAAGAACTCAACCAATGTGAACCCTTTGGGTTGCAGTAGGTTAATGCCTAAGTGTAAGAATAGTTAATCTGGTAGTAATGAATTTTAGTCTGTGCTCATATTGGTTTGAACTTGGTTCTTGTGAAGTTTCTAATTTTGTCAAAAAAAATCAACCAGTGTGAATTTTCTGATTAAAGTGAAGAGGGTCGCAGTAGGTTGATGCCTAGTGTAGGAATAGTTTATCTGGTAGTAATGAATTTCAGTCTGTGCTCATATTGGTATGAAATGGGTTCTTTTGAGGTGTCTAATTTTATCCAAAAATTCTAACTATGTGAATTCGCTAAGTTAGGATAAAGGAGGAGGGTGAGGCTAATTCTCAGTGTAAGGCTGTAAGCATAGTAAATTTATGAAGAATTCTGGTAGTACTGGTATTTAATAGTGCTTGCTCATATTGGACTATTGCAGTGAAATGGGTCGGATAAGAATGCATATACAGGATTGGTATAGCTCAACTCCAACTAGTTTGACAGTGAGGTTTAGTTAATTAATTGATTGATTGTCTAATAAGTGCTCAATGTGCTAGTTTTGCTTTATTTTTCTTTCAAATTGTTAGTTGTCTGTAACCCCTTAAACTTCTTGTGGATTCTTCTGTGAATGGTATACTGAATTTATACCTTTCTTATCACAGGCAGAAGGAACAATGAATGAAGCTGCTATTCCTTCTGTGACTAACGCTTTAGAGGTAAATTCAGCGTGTAAAATTCAAAGGCTTTTCTGGTACATGCTAATTTGTTGACACTTTCACAAAAGACATTTCTTGTCTGTGCATTTGAGATACAATGTAGTTGCAGTTGCAGGGGACTCTGAGTTTTTATTTTTCTGTGTAATTTTAATGCTACTTGTGAATCACCAGAAGACTCGCTATTACATTGTAGAGTGAAATAAACAACACAGGGTTTTTACACTTTAAAGGACAAATTAGAGAAAGCAAAACGTTCTGATCTTTCTGATGGATTTAAACTATTTTTTTTCTTTGGAACTAGACATATCTGAAATCTTATAATCTAGAATCAAAGAATAGGTACAGATATTCATCCGATTCTTGGTATTCAGAAGCTGCAAGAGAGAACTATTGATTTTGTGATTGTTTGATGAAGAGCTATATCTCTTTCTCCATCTCTCTTCCAAAACATCAGATTTTAGCTAATAATTGGAATTGAAGAATACTTGCAGTTTGGCCTTATCAAAAAAGAAAAAAAAATAGTTGTAGTTTGACCTTTATCGTCTGTCCATATGTATACAGGATATTGAAGGCATTACAGGTCTCAAAATTCAAGTTGTCGAGGGCATTGCAAGTGTCGAGGTGATTCACATAAATAATGCTTCTCTTACATGACTCATTAGCCTATTCTGTTACAGGAAAAATTGTTGTAGAAAGTTTACATCTCGATCAGCATAATGCACCTTAGAGATACATTAAAGTACTAAATCTCTGAAGCATGCTTGAGGTTCCTTATAGATTTCCTAAATTCAATATGCAATATAGTGGACAACTTCCAGGTGGACTATCTTGTGCTGCCTTTTTGTGTTTGGAGCTTCTCTATAAATGATAGTAACAGTCTATCTAAATGAACAATATCCTTTAACTTTTCATGGAGAGGGAAAAATAAACTTTTAGCTCTTCAAAAGTAACCTGAAAAATAATTATTTGTGAAAAGAAGGTTGTTAAAGTACTTGTTACATTTTAATCTTTAAAATATTCTGTAGAAAATCTAACAGTGTCAAAGCTATCCTTTGAAGCTTCTATTTCCCCTAGCATACAAATAACCTCAACTCCCAAAAAGTGTAAGAATTTCATCTACATAGATCAAGCATAAAAAGTGGAAAGTAAAGTTACCATCTATTTCCATCAGAATTCAATTCTAAGTTCCTTATTTCAGCTTACCACCTTCAGTGCATATTAGTATCCTTGGTGGCATGAAAGTTGGGATCTCATTGCAGAGAACAGAGCCGGAAATGATCTGTGGGTGTCTAGGATCTTGATCATCTAATTGTGCATCCAATATAAGACCTTAAAAAATTGATGAGGTTAGGGCTTAAGGTAAGAAAGAACTCCCAGTGTTGTCCTAAATCAAGAGAAATCACCTTCCCTTCTTATGAATAGAGAACGAGAGAGAATCATTATTGTGGTGAAAATTGTCCTCTAAACTTACTGTTACCGAAGAATATAAGAAGCATTTAAAGACATGTCTCTATTTTCTTCATTCAGAACTTCATTAAGGCATTTGAAGAACCAAGAAATGAAAGATGGTGTATCCTTGATTTTGTGTTAACCTCTCTTGTTATTTGATGTAGTTAACAAAGCAAACGACAATACAAGCTACAGGGGTGGCTTCCAGTTTGGTTGAAACAATACAAGGTTCAGGTTTCAAGTTGCAAACATTGAATCTGAGCTTTCAGGATGAAGAAGATATTAGCTAAGGGATGGATTATAGAGTTCAGAGACATGATAGGCTGATATCTTTCACGAGCATCTTAAGATGTCTCTATTTCCCTACTTGGATGCCAGTAGTTCACTACTTCAGTAAGCCTATATCTGTAACATTTTTGTATTATGCAGTTCTTCGATCTATTTTCCCCTAGCAGATGTTCCTTCCCACAACGCATAAAACACTTGTGAATTACTAATGAGCAGCAGAATCAATTTGTTTATTTGAAACAAGTGGTATACAAAGGGAGAGGTATTTCTTATGTGCCGTCGGAGTCATAATACTTGCAAGTCAGGCCAAAATAGGAGGGAATGTCATGTTAAATTAGTTTATTCCTCGATGCATCTTGATTTGAACTTAAGGTCAAGAGCAAGAGGATAAACTTGATTATTGAAAACTGACCCAAATGGACAAGTTACAACTTACAATATTGGATAACCCAAAATACGAGTAGCAACTGTACCAAATTACTCTATGTTGGCAAGGAATCGATCCAAATGGTAACTAGTAGTAGCTCATTTCTCAATTGTTAATGAGTCTATGACATCGATCGATTATCAGGCCAGTAAACAGCCTTTGATTAATTGATAAATTCGATATTATAAGTCATCAGCTTCTGCCACTTGGTGATTTATTATCAAGAGTTTTACTGAATGCAACTATCGAAAAGGACAAGAAGAATTTGCTAGGAATTGTCTATTTCTAATGTCAGCAACTCCATTAATTAAACAATTGTGAAGGGCATGCATTTTCCT
Organism: Solanum chiquidenum; assembly: GCA_029582725.1. Classification (NCBI taxonomy): domain Eukaryota; kingdom Viridiplantae; phylum Streptophyta; class Magnoliopsida; order Solanales; family Solanaceae; genus Solanum; species Solanum chiquidenum. The sequence continues at coordinate 87,065 of JAJOOS010006191.1, read as the reverse complement.
ATAAATAGCTTGTCTGAGAACCTGGGACAAGCAGATTTCGAACAACCACCTTAATTTCCTTCAAATAGGCAAAGATGGCCCTCCAAAGGTTTGTTTTTGTAGCAGCAATTATGCTTATCTTCATGGCTAATTTAGCTGTGAGAGCACAACAAGTAGGAGCACCTACTCCAACTCCAGGGGGTCCTTCAGACAACTCTAATGCATCACCAAATGGATTCGTTTCGACTCAGCAAATATTGCTTGGTTTTCTGAGCATTGGCATGTCCATGTTTCTTTTTTTCCTCAAACACAGAGTTTGACACTTGGATTTTCGATCCTCCAATGTTTCAAGATTATCAAGTTAATGTGTTGCTGTTGAAGTGTGACCTGTGTCTGTTTTCTTGTTATCAGTTAAGGTGTATTTGTATCATGTCAATTCAAGTTCACTCAGTGTCCATTTTCCAGTGGATGCCATAGTCAGTTTGCTTGCGTTTTATTATGTCTATGAATACAAATTCACGACGTTGTCTCTTTATTTGAAAAAAGAACTTAAAATCACCTCAAACTCGTGGGCAAGATTGTGGTAATAAGTTGACAAAGCTTGTGTAAAATTGAGCATTCTCCCAAAGTAATGCTGATTTTTTTTTCCGAAACATAACCCCTTTTATTATTGTATCAACAAAATATGTAGTTTAAACATATCTTTTGTATCCTGAATGATCCAACTTGGGAAAAACATATCCTCAGCTATTTTGTTCACATATCTAGAAATATATATAAATTCAACATGCTTGAAAGCTTCCAAATGTCTTATTGATCAAAATATGAAACAATAAAACTATCTGCCATTACAGTTTGCTTCTCTTAACAAAAAAACACTTCTATTTTTTTTTTAAAATAAAATAATTTGTATAGCAGTTCTTACGTCTAACAGGACAACATAATTTCCCAAGTTTGTCCTCTCTAATTATCTAATTATATTAAGAAAAAGACAAGTATCAAACCAAAGGCTTTGATGACAATTTCATTTAGGATCCTTGTATATAGAAATTTTTTTTTGTCATTGTTTGCATTGAATCTTTCTCAAAAACAAATAAATGAAAATTTGGGTAATCCTTGAATAATAAACTATACCAAATATAACCGCAAGTGTTGGCAGAATTGGTCAAAATCACTACAATAATTACTGGAATTTTGGGTTTAACAGAGTTGTTAATTAGTAACTAATCTGAACTACAGTTGGGACATCAAACAGAAAGAACCGCCATAGATCGACCAACTTGGAAATTGGAAGACGGAGAACTGATAGCAGATACGCAGGTCATGAGGACCGATGGGATCTTGGGAGCCGGAAAGAGAGATGGCCGGAGATCCGCCATTAATACTGTTCGGAGTAAGCAGAAATGGCTGAGCAGAAAAGAGAAATGGCTGGTGGTTCTTGGGGTTGTACTTCATGCAGTGTACATGTTAAGTATCTTCGATATTTACTTCAAAACCCCTATTGTTCATGGAATGGACCCTGTCCCACCTCGTATCGGTGCCCCAGCTAAGCGCCTTGTTCTTCTGGTTGGTGCGTTGCACTTGCACACGACTTGCTCGACGATTTGACACAATGAAATATTTTCAGCTCATGTTTTTATTTTTCTTACATTGAATTGGCCAGTGGGTGATTGCTTTTTCTTTTTTGTTGATAAATTGCAGCCGATGGTTTACGGGCTGATAAGTTTTACGAGCCGGATTCAGAGGGAGGTTACAGAGCTCCATTCTTGAGGAACATTATTAGGAAAAAAGGTCGATGGGGAGTGTCTCATGCTCGTCCTCCAACGGAATCTAGGCCTGGACATGTTGCTATAATTGCTGGGTTTTATGAAGATCCTAGTGCTGTCACTAAAGGTTAGGCTTTTATATATTTCTTGAAGTGCATTAGTATACGCAATTACTTGTTTAAGCAACTGCCTCTCAACCTCAACAAGCTCAACAATTTTGCAGGCTGGAAGGCAAATCCGGTTGAGTTTGATTCAGTATTTAATCAGTGCCGACATACATTTTCCTATGGTAGCCCAGATATTGTTCCCATATTCTGTGGGGCCTTGCCCCATAGCACTTGGAATTCGTATCCACATGAATTTGAGGATTTCGCAACTGGTGCGTTACAGTTTTAAGTATCCGTTTTGGTTAAATATATATTACATGCAAGTAGTTTTCACAAGGTTATGTGATTACAAAAATGATATTATGTTTCATTCGGTAGAGCTCTGATTTCCTCTCCTTGGAACAATCAGTGTAGCCTCCAACTTTTTGGTTCTTTCTAGTCTGTTAACCAAATACCAATTCATCAGTTCGCTAGTGTTTACATGCAGATGCTTCTTTTTTGGATGAGTGGTCATTCGATCAATTCCAGAACCTCTTGAATAGTTCCAATAAAGACCCAAAATTGAAGCAGCTACTAGAACAAGACAAACTTGTTGTTTTTCTGCATCTTCTTGGCTGTGATTCCAATGGTCATGCACATAAGCCCTTTTCATCCATCTATCTAAATAATGTTAAAGTGGTTGACAAGATAGCGGAAAAGGTTTACAATCTTGTGCAGGATTACTTCAAAGACAATCAGACTGCATATATATTTACAGCAGATCATGGAATGAGTGACAAAGGTTTGAATTGACGCTCAATTGTTTTTCTATTTCCTAATGAGTGTAATAGACATTTGACCATGTAAACACAGCACAGAAAACAGTTTATATATATGATCATTTGATAAGTACACTATGCACACAAGTTAAGCTGTTTTCATGATAGAAAAATTCTTCACTTCCCCAGCAAGTGATGTTTGTGTTTAATTACCTGGATCGTTTACTATGTTTGTTCTGTGATTGAGCAACTACAGTGTAATGTAGCATATTGATTCATAGCAATTTTTGGTACAGGGAGTCATGGAGACGGACACCCAACAAACACGGACACACCTCTTGTGGCATGGGGTGCAGGTGTCGGGAATCCCTTGCCAATTTCCCACAGTGACCATCACGAAAATACTGCTCGCTTTATTGATGACCATCTGCATGATACAGAAACGCCCTCAGAATGGGGCCTCAGTGGCATGACGAGGTTGGATGTTAATCAAGCTGACATAGCACCACTGATGGTCGATTACCTTGTCCTCTTCTGAAAGTCCTATCTTTGAAGTGCCTTTCTATCATATCAACTTCTTCTAAAGTCCGACTCTAATATGATCTCTAAAAATTGCAGTCCACTCTTCTTGGTCTGCCATGTCCTGTCAACTCGGTTGGCAATCTGCCTCTTCAGTACATGAATCTGAACAAGGTAGCTGCATTACTATAAGTTCCCTGTCTATTTTGCACGGTACGACTGTGTTATGGATTGGGGGAGATATACTGGTTTGCTGGTTCTTTGGCACTATTGTGTTCTTTGTATTGAGATCGAATGCAGGTCTTACAATCACTTTTATGTCCAGGCAGAAGAAGTTGAAGCTGTGCTAGCAAATACGAAGCAAATCCTCAATCAGTTCCTTCGAAAGTCACGTATCCTTCCCTATAACTTAGATTGTTTTTCACTTCTAATTTCATTCTGCCTCACTCATCTTACATGTTATTTCCTAATTTTCTTTTTTGTTGCAATTCACACCTTTCAGAGTTTTAAATGTCAGTTAACGTAGAACCTTACTAAAAGAAAATGTCAGTCAAAATAGAAGTCTGGTAGAACAATTTCAATTGAAGTATAACATATATCAGAATTAGGACAAGTTACCAATTCTTAGACCAATAGAGGGCAAAGTGATAAAATTAAGTCCTATGCTGCCATTCCAAACTGCTTCATCAATGTAACTGGGGTCTGGGGCTTGTCCTGTTTTCACATTCTAAAAATACTAAGAACAGTCTTGATTTTTCATTTCATCTTTTGAGCATCCTTGACAAATATGTAGAGTTAAAGCAGTCGACCTCATTATACATCAAGCCTTTCAAGCCCCTGGCTAGTTATTCATCACTATTGCGTGAAATTGAGCAACTGATTTCTCTCAAAGAGTATGAAACTGCAATGAAACTATCTGAACAGCTTAGGAGCTTGGCACTTCAAGGACTTCACTATTTCCAGACATATGATTGGCTGATGCTGATGACTGTAATCACTCTTGGCTATGTTGGTTGGATGATCTATGTGATACTCCATGTCTTGCAATCTTATACATCCCTACCTGCAAATATTTTTAGCAAGGAGCAAGTGCCTAATCCAAGAAGTACAGTTAAGGTACCTGTTTTACTCTATATGCACGTGCTGTTGTGTATTTCTTTGTGTGTGTTGGTTAGATGAGGGTTGTAAAGGGAAGGTTCAAAATAAATTATATGTCTGTTTGGTGTTGAGAGTACGATAGATTAGTAGGAAAAAGGGAGGAGGAAATTGACATATAAAAGCATTTATGCATGAAAAGTATTTGTGTTGTGCAAGTTCAAGTAATTTTCTCTATCCAAACTAAAACCAACAAAAATATCTTGACTGTTGATGTATGATTTTAATTCGAGGCGTAGATATACAAAGGGTTGTCCCGTTGTTTTGCTACTTCTTTGAGATAGAGTACATCTAGTGACAAATATTGATATGCCAAAATTACACATGTTCCTATATCATAAAAGATAATCTATTTCATTGTTCCAGAAAGTTCAAAGGTGAGACCGTAATCACTTTATCTATGCATTGTAAGTGGGAGGAGCATATTTTCCACCAAAACTTTAGGAAGTTAAGACTTACTAAGGAAAGAAATTGAAATCTAAGAGCAAACCTTGCCAATGAGTGCTTCTTGAAGAGGCGGCACTAAACAATTAATATTTCACTTTATTGAATTTTTTTTTCAGCGTCTTTGTCCATATATTTGTTATTCGTGCTTATAATATTAGTCTTGGACTAAACATATATATTTTGTATCCATTTGCGTCTTTTTCAGTAAAGCCACACTTTATTTGCGCTTTGCACTTAAAGACCCAACGGACGTTAGAGTTTTTTTTACGTTTTTTGCTTTTGATACCACTGATTGAATCAAGTGTTCATCTGGGACTTCTCATAAGGGAAATTCTTAAAAACTTATATTATCACGGTCCTCTATTGATGTATTCATGCTTTTTCTTATTATACTATTTTGGCATTTAGAAATTGATGTTATTAGAACACGTGTCTTCCTCCCACAAAAATAGATGGATATTCTTGATAGTCATTCGTAAGGTGATACTAGAAAGAATTGTTATCTGACCAATTGATTCCCAAGTTCTTGCTTATATTCTTTTTCTATGGCAGATACATCTTTTAGGAGGGCTATTGATGGGAGTAGTGTGCACTCTTCTGTTGGTTGAAAAATCTCCTCCCCTATATCACGCATACGTCGTGATGACAATGTTTCTATGGACACAAATATTTAGTGAATATCAATTTCTCAAGGCATTTTGCAGATACTTGTGTGGGAAAGTTAATGATTACTATCTTAAACTCATTGCAACTGGTGTTTTTTCCGTGATCATTCTTGAGCTTCTGGTGAGGCTCTATTCCTAGTCTATATATGTTCCTTTAGACAGCTGTGGGTTTGTTCTTGACCATCTGGATTCCTTAATCATTGTGTGTGGTTTCCTTACAGGTTAAGAGCTTCACAGATAGAAAGCTCTATACTTGGTGTTTCTTAACTACAGGGATTTCTGTTCCTTTTTATCTGTATAGATCATTACCTATGAGATCTGGAGTACCATTCTTTGTATGGCTGGCATGTTGGTTTTTGTCGGTTTTTACTCTCATGCCCCCTCAAATTCCAGAAAATACCCTGCTTGTGTACGTAACTTCATATTGAATATCTTAACTCTCAGATCGACTTGTAGTAGGTCGATTGAATTTGATGTACTGAACTTCTGTATGTAGGGTTGCTGGGGCGGTGATGATTATCACAATTGGCATAGTTCTTCGATATGTGGAATTGCATGCTAAAGATAACAGATACTGGCTTAGTCTTGTTGCACAAGACTCGAAGAAACTCAAGTTCCCCTTCCTCTTTCACTTGCAGGTAAGCAATGTCGTTTATGAGCAATCTTGTCTAAATTATCTTAAGCTTTTACTGAGAGATTTTGGAATTTTTCTTTTCTTCGTTGGGAGTAGATCCTTTTGGTTGGCTTGGCATCTCTGATGGTTTGGCTTTCAACTACTCATAGAACAGAGAAGCAGGAATTGTTAGTCCTCCACCAACTGGTGAATTGGTCCATTGCTGGTATTCTTTTTTGCTTTTATCCGTATGCTAGTGTAGCTCAGTCTTAGAATTGTTCTCGGATGTCCTATGAACACAATTAATGTTGCCTTTACACCCATTTATTCCTTCAATTGTTTGTTTTGTTAATGCAATGGGATGTTAAACAGTGAATTCAAAGTGGTGAGATTTTACATTTTCTTAATAATTGTTCTAATAAAAGGCATGCTATCCAGACTTTGCTAAGTCTGCACAGATTACAAAGAGATTGTAGATCTTTTGTAAGTCCGCACAGATTACAAAGAGATTGTAAGACTTCAATGACAACTTCCTTCCATGTGATTTTATGAATAATTACTAGGCTGTATCCTGTCATAAAGAAATAATATATTTGGTAAACATCTACTAGTTTATGGTAATGTATCACCTTGTTGCATGTCAGACTGTCCTTTGTTACTCTTGCATTCACTTTTCAGGCTCTTTTGGTTCATTTTAATGATAAACTTTTATGAAGCTTTTCCTGACTAATTTTGTTTTTGTATAACTATTCCTTTCACTATTTACTGTTCTTCAGCCTGAAATTTCACATATTTTGTTTTCTTTGTGAACATTTCAACAACCCTGTATTTATCATTTGACTTGTTTTTTTTAGGCTTCTCGATGATACTCCCACTCTTTTCAGCTACTGGTCTCTTGTCCAGGCTGACTTCCATTTTCCTTGGCGTTGCACCTCCTTTCCTGCTTCTATCAATCGGGTATCTCCATCATTTTGTGGCTTAGGCTAGGAGTAGTTTCAATTTTTATAACATTATGAGTCAGAATTTGAAAGATTTTGAATCTCCTGCAGCTATGAAGCAGTCTTCTATGGTGCTCTCAGTCTTGCACTTATAGCATGGATACTGGCGGAAAATGTTTATCTCCATATAAGCAAGTTCAGTTCATCAGCTCCAGTCAAATCCATGGAGGATGATAATAGGTGTCTGGAATTATCCGATATGAGGATCCCATTAACCTTTGTAAGTTTTACGTTCTGTTTTTCTTAATGATGTTGTAGTTATGGAAAAAAGAATGACAGTGACATTGTTTTTAGCCTTGTTAATTTAACACTTTGGGGGTGTATGCATCTAGCTCTGTTGTCTTTGCATATATCCAAATAGTTGTATTGAAGTGTCTTAAATTGCTGATGAATTTTTTTTCTTTTTAGATGGTCTTTTTCAATATTGCATTCTTTGGAACTGGTAATTTTGCAAGTATTGCAAGTTTTGAGATCTCCTCCGTGTATCGGTTCATCACTATTTTCAGTGTAAGTGAAACTGAACATCCTTGTTTATGAATCATTTATTCCTTATTTGCCTTTCATTTGCATATGGTGACATATGGGATTGTTCCTGTTTTTTGCAGCCTTTTCTGATGGCGGCGTTACTTATTTTCAAGTTGTTGATACCATTCATACTTGTCATGTAAGTACAACTTGCAAATTTTCCTTATTAACAGTTTGGATGGAAAACTACTGTAATCCAATGATTGTGGTGGAAATCTTGTCTTGGAGTTTATAGGGCTTGGGGGTTGTTCTTACATATTTAAAATATTGGCTTCAGGGATTGCCTGTTGCAGCGCTCAACTTTCACCCGTTGAGATGCTCGTTGCAGCCTGGAGCAACTAGAAAATATTGTTGAAGCGTTGCAGTGCCCAAATTTCGACCGCTGCTACGGTGGCTGCTGTTTTCCACGAAAATATCCAAATTATTTCCAACTCCAAATTGTTCTCCACTTGCTTTAATCCACTCCTCATTTCCAAACATCCCTATTACTTTCCAAACACAACTTTTGAGTGTTGAACACTCTTGTGGCACCTTAACCACATTATTAGTTGTGTTAGCCATAACTAGAGGGTAGAAATCTACAGGGTATTACACCATCTTTCTATGTTGGGTGGTTGGGTTTCTTCTTGGTATTACCTTGCAGCCTTTACATGTAGCCCTGTTATTTCTTCTAGTATGGATGAAGTTTATTTGGTCATGATTACTCCACTCTTAAAAGTTATTAAGTGCATTCCCTGTTTTAAAATAAGTGTTGGCTAATACTATATGGTAAGCTAATTGAAACTCTAAAGATAGTTGTCCCATCTTCATTCTGGTGCCAATGGAAACTGTCTTTGCATCTACCTACATTTACATCATATGTTTGTTGGTCATTTGGGATCCATTGGGTCAAGGTATCCTTATCTTCCCATAAGCTTTAGCATATCTTGTCTAGCCTTATTTGCAGTTGTGTACCATGGATGACTTTTATTTTCTGTTGTGCATTAACTGCAGATGTGCGTTTAGTGCAATCACTAAATTGGTGCAAGTTCCATTGTTGGGATGCTATTTTCTGGTGATCTTGTGCTCTGATGTAATGACAATCCATTTCTTCTTCCTGGTAAGACTGTCTTATTCCTCCTATGGTGCAATTCTCATATGTTTTTCCACCAATTTTCCATCCAATGTGTCTTGCTTGAAAAACATAGGATTCCCATTTCCCAGTACCAGTATGTTCTTCTCTGTCATAATCTTCAACAGCTTTGAATTTTTCTCTTTCATGCTTTTGACTGTTTTATCTCCAGGAACATGATTCTGGGGATTCATCATGGTTAGGATCCATCTTACTTGTTTTCTGATTGGTAATAGGTCCGAAATAAAGGAAGCTGGATGGAAATTGGCAACAGCATTAGCCATTTCGGAATTATGAGTGCTCAAGTTGTGTTTGTCCTTATGCTTTTTGCTGTTACAAATGTATTCACGAAAGACATCCAAGTTAGATCAGCTCAGCAGTTTTCACGTAAAAAAATGTGATTCATTTGAAGCTTCATCCTTTTCGAGATCCCACATTTCTGGGTGACAATTTTGCTAGAGTAGCAATTAGTTCACACAAATGGTTGTATTGAGCGATGCTCCATGAAGTAAATCATTCTTTTGGATGTCCCATATTTCAGGGTGGCAAAGCATATAGTTCTTGCCAAAACAGAGTGGATAGTTGTATCGAATGTATGATGATGAGATGATTAATTCTACTTTTACTTGAAATGGTGTTGAGCTGCTTTGTTGGATGGATTAAAATTGGTTGCTTCTTGTTACTTTAAATTTCGACATGTGAAATCATTCCTGGAATTTCGGCAGCGAATGCATGAAATTTTCAGAATTCATTGGTCCGACTAATATAAATTTACGGAGCGTTTTCCTCTCTCCCTCCGTTTGGTTGGCAGTGGACAAAATTTATTCTCTCCTTCATCTAGAAAAATGAGCTACTTTTATGGCTCATACAAAAAGAAGTTGAACTTTTTTTTTTCTCAAATTATAAAAATAAATTCCCAGTGCAATGTTATTGTATCTTTTAAATTCAATTAATGATAATGATTAATGTCATATATTTCTTGATCAAATACACTTTTCAAAATTATGGGACATCGTTGTTACTCCAAAAGTAAGTTTCATTAAATCACTTAACTCCTTTACAATCCAACTGAATCATTTTCAGTTCATTGGTAGAGGAAAAACAAGAACACAGATATGTTTACGAAGTCAAAAGTCACTCATCTAAGCTAGCAGATTCAAATTCTACTCATTTTACTCAAACGAAGATGATACATTCATATAACAATATTTTATATTAGTCTATTTCATATTTCAAATATATTTTTCTGAAACGTGCTTTATAATAAGGAAACGTTTACCAACTATAAATTTTGCATGTTGGAATTGATATTGAAGTTACAATTTAAGCAAGAAAGCTCTAGGGATTTTTAATCAAATAGGATTATACTGCAGAATTAAGGGGTAAAAGAAGATGTTAATAGTTTGTAGTAATTTATGAATATAAAATAGTGGATTTAAGAGCATTTTGTGTAAATATCTAATTTGAGGCCCAATTTAAACCCGTTCCAAGTCGACTCATATTATCGCCCAAATCAACCCGTCCTTCAGATCTCTCTCTCCTCTGCAGAAAAATCTGAAGCTGATTCCTCCATTTTCTTCAGCAAACTAAAGGTATCTTACTTTTAACCCTATTTCTCCACTGTTTCCAGTTCGAAAAATCAGGAAATTTTTAGTTTCTTATCTCAATTCGTTTCAGTTAAGTATCAAATTTGGTGGGTCATGCGATGTTTTCTGCATTTTGCTTCCCGTGGTTGTTTTTTGGGGTTTATGTAGTTTTATTAAAGATATATATGGTTATCACTTATTTTATTTGCCTTTGAAATACCTTAATTATTGTTTTGATGGGCATTAATCTATATTGGTTTTAGGGCAACAAGTAATTTGTGATTTGATGGTAAAGAGAAATACTCATTGTAAAGAGAGTTTTTGGCCAAAGGCATCCCTCAACGATACTCCATGTTTAAACCACATCCTTGCACTATCACAAATTCACAATGAACAAAAAACATCTCTCAATTATCTTAAAAATGGCAAGATTCATCCTTTAATTAGTTTTTGTCAAAAAAGCTAACGATTGATCAAGCTACAAATTCCCTATTTTGTTTGCTCCCATTCTTCTCTTAGCTTATAGTAGTAATAGACAATCCTAACTAAATTGAATGAGCTAGGAAGAGAGGCTTTCATCCTCAACTTCACAGTAGCAGCCAGGATGACCCGTAAAAAGTGAGCAAAATATTTCAAGTAAAATATTTTTCGCTCTATATAATTACTGATCAGATAAGCAACAGAATATTATAAGAAAAAAATGTATAATTTTCTCTTTATTTCCTAGACAATGAGGGAATTTAAAGTATGAAAGTAGTCTATTTTTATTTTATTTTTGTTGATAAACACTAGTTACTGTATTTTTAAAAAATATAAAAGTAACATATTTAGATATTACATAAAAAAATATTTTTTATTCCAATTTATGTGACGTTTTTCGCTTCTTAAGATACAAACTATGTGAACTTTTTATAAATATTTTACTATGTATTTTTCATCATATTCACGTGAGAAGAATTACAGCTTTAATATGTGAAAAACGCCACATATTTATCCATAGTTAATTCTAGCTTCATTTACATGAAAGGAAATGAATTTAACCGTTAGTTTCTATCAAGAAAAAAGATGGAAGGGTGAATCTGGCCATTTTTAGGGTAGTTAAGGGATGTTTTTTGCTCATTGTGGTAGTAAAAGGATGTTTAAATTTAGAGTATATTTGAGGGACGTTTTTAGCCAAAAACTCACTTACAGATTCCAGACATTGAATCTAATGCTTGTTTCTAGGAAATTGAATGTTGATACTGAAAAATTACAAGTTCAGTGTCCATTAACTTTAAAGTTTGAATTTTGGAAATCTTTTCTCCTCTCTCACATGTGTGTAAGCTTTTCCCTCTCTAACTTTCTCTCGGGTCGGAAGAGCAACAAAAGGATGCTATTCTCTCCATAGTTTAGTTATATTGTGATTCATTGCTAATGTTTATTGATTTTTTTCTTTTTACCTTTTCTAGTTTTTCAATCATTGTGTTTGAAGATGTTACAGAATGTTCAACACCAACTTTTGCAATCTCCGGCACGGCTAGGCCTGCCAACTCCCAGTTCACCTTCTCTACAAAACACAGCTCCTCCTCCTAAGTTCTCCTCGCAAGTGTCGCAACCTAATCAACAGGCAAATATATTAACTACCACTACCACCTCATCAACGCTCCTTCATCTTCTCCCACCTCTCTCTAGAGCTCAGTCTCTTCTCATTCAAATGGCATCCCTTGCGTCAAGGCTCTTTGAAGTCTCACCTAACCGGTCCCATTGGCTTAGTGCTTTTTGTGGCTCTTTCCCTTCATTTCTGCCTTCTACAGCACCAATTCCACAATATTCCAGCCCATCATCCACAAAAGAGATCCTCTCAGTGTTTACTTCTCTTCAGACACAACTGTTTGAAGCAGTTGCTGAACTACAAGAAATACTTGATCTTCAAGATGAGAAGCAAAAAGTCACCCGTGAAATTAGGTCAAATGATTCTGCAATTCTTGCCTTTGCCAACAAACTCAAAGGAGCTGAGCGTGTTCTTGACAATCTTGTTGATGATTACGCTGACTATCGTCGTCCCAAACGGGCCAAGTTGGAAAACGATACCGAAGAATCCTCAGTAACATCTGTGGCAACTCAGTTGAAATTATCTGACATTTTGTCATATGCTCATAGGATAAGTTACACTACTTTTGCACCACCTGAATTTGGTGGTGGACAGGCACCTCTCCGGGGAGCTTTCCCACCGGCTCCACAGGATGAGCAATTGCGTGCATCTCAGTTATATATTTTTGCTGATCTTGATGTTGGTTTACCTAAAACAGATGAAGGGAAGGAGAATATTTTGGAGCCACTCATTGAACCTCCAGCAGAAAGTAACCCACTTGCCAATGTATCATCAATTCAGGGCCTCGTCCCTCCAAATATTGTAGTGCCATCTGGTTGGAAACCTGGTATGCCTGTTGAGTTGCCCACTGATCTCCCTCTTCCTCCACCTGGGTGGAAGCCTGGTGATCCAATTGCTCTTCCTCCAGTGGATTCTCGTCCACCTCAAAAGGTCGAGGAGACACCTGCACGACCAGTACCTCCTCCAGGACTTTCAAGAATGCCCGAACCAATACAAGTTCGACATGTGCAGCTTGATATTGATGATGATAGTAGCGACTATAGTTCTGATGAGGCCAGCTCTGATAGTGAAGATTGATGTGGTGTTAGCTGTTTTGAGCAGCTGATTAAGGTTTAGCATCTGCAGCTTGATATTACTTCTCCTTGCACAAAGCAGTGGTTTCTCTTTTTGCCTCACTATTGGATAACTTCTCTTCCCTCAAACAAGAGGTACCCCTGCTCTTTTCTGTCTGCATAATTGGGGGGCATTTTAGTTTCAATTTCATGTTCTTTAGCTTTCTCTACCGTGTGTGTTGTTTAGTACCAGGTCTTATGTCAACAAACTCTTACCTGCTAACTATGTGTCATATTTGGCCCGACAGTGTTTGGAGAGTCAAGATCAAACGGTGAGCTTCTCTTTTTTCATGAAAAATGGTTCTTGTTTATACTAGTTAACCTGAAGAGTAAGATCAATATGATATTCCGAGTTTATAGTTGAAGACAAAACAAAAGTAATGCATCTCCAACACTGACTCTATCGGGAGTTGACAAGGTGTGGCCTAATACTCACTGAAGTGGGATCAAACCTATGAGGTCCCATGTTCAATTCTCAGAGGAGTAAACAAACATTGGGTGATTTCTTCCTGTTTGTCCCTGGTGAGTTACTTTTTATTGGGTGCTGGTGGAATGTAACAAGTCACCGATGGAATAGTTGATTGTGCTCAAGGTGATACAGAAATCCGGAAAAATATCTATTGACTTTAGCAGATAGTGAACTTGAAATTCAATTGGACCAGTAGGGATTTCTTTTTGTGATACCTTTATTTGATGTTTTAATTTAGGCTTAGGGAGCCCGGAGCCACGTTTCCCTGCTTCACTTTTGGTTTGCTGCTCTTGGTGGCAATGGTTTCCAACAAGTCATCAAAATGTCAAACATGGAATTCATGCCTTTACAGTCTCAAACTAAATTTCAATTCATAGATACTTAATCAATCTAATAGCGCATTTGCTGATTTTGTTTCTCTTGTATATTTACAAGCCATATGGTACGTATCTGCCGTGCACAGAATCAGAATCCTTGTTTTGAGAAACCTGAATCAGTTTGGAAACTTTGTTTCGAGCCGACACCCGGAGACATCTTTCTAATCACTATGTTCTGTTACTAGAACTTCTTGAGTGTAGCATTATGGGACTTCACAGCTGAGTGATTCCAGAGTGGATCACCTTCAAGCTGGATGAGTTTACAGCTATAAAAAATTGGAATTTATGTTCAGTAGCCATCAATTTTGAAGTGGGGATGCTAAGGCTTATAGTCGCTTCACATGCCCTGATCCTCCATGTAATTTAAAAATTTATTAAAAGAAATAACAGATGTGACAGACAATAAATGGATTCTATCATTAGACTTGTACTCAATTCTTTTTACCAATTAAGATAGCAATATGTCACATGTACTTGAATAATAATTTTGGAACTACAAAAAATCAAAACTCTCAAAAGAAATAAAATTGACCTCTTGCTATATGGTATCCCTGCTGCTACATGCAATCTGCTTGTACCTGTGGGAGAAGCAAGCCATAGGTTTTTACTCTCCTTTACCTAAGTTAGAAAAATCTCTGCTACAAGATATACTATAATGTACTTGTATATTGGCTTTTGGTGTGGTTAAAAAAAGGGACTAAAACACAAAGGAATCTGAACTTATTCAAGAAAAGGAAAATATTTTGAGTTAAGACAATGAAACAAACAAGAGGTGTCAGAGGCTGATTTACAAGTACTCCATTATTTATATATTCGGATGAATTCAATAGCTTTTGTTTCAATTATATATATGTATTGAAAATTACTCTGTACATTTATATGTAACTATGAATTTAATTATTATTATATATTATTTAAATTGCATTAAAAATCATAAATTTTAAATTTTGAATTCGACTATTACGTTATATAGCTGTCAATAAGAGAAAACCGTGCATGAGCTGTGAGATAACTGTCACCGCGGAAATGGACGTTTCGTTCTCTCATGGCAATGGGACCAGACTCTTCATTTCCCTATCGTCCTATCCCCAACACTCTTGTCTGTTATTCCTTTGACGCTATTTTCTTCGTTTTAATTTATGTGATATTTTTTTTAAATGATATATTTTTATATTTAACAATAATCTAATTTTAAACCTTTTATTTTACCTTCAAATGAGGCTACATAAATCCGCCCTCACATAAATTGAATGGAGAAGTTTTTTTTAAAAAAAAAAACTTGCATTTTTTTAAACTACATATGTATAGGCAAAAAGAATTGGTAAAATTACAATTTCAAACAAGTGCAACATTAGTAGATTAAGATTAATGGCAATTAAGAAAAAAGAAGAAATAAGGTTCAATAATAGGTCATTTAAATAAGCTATGAATAAGTTGAAGCTTATGAGCGGAATTAATCTGTAATAATAATAATAAAATAGCACATTCTTTTTGGGCAGTGCCTACTAGCAAGAGCCACAAATTCGGTGATATGAATTGCTTTTAATGAATCCTACCCCGCAATCTTTAATTTAAACCACATTAATAGGGTCCCTAACTTTAAAAAGGGAGGACAAAACAAAATTACGTTTTTTCAAAAAATTCCCCAATTAAGATAGAGGTGACTCTATAAGACTTATTAAAGGAGAAAACGATTTTTATTTAAATAGACTTATTCTTAGTGTTAGAATCCAGAAAACCCAATTAACGTGGAAGATCATATCCATCACACCACTATTATAAGTGATAGTGCATGTTTTTGTTGAAAAATTATATTGTTTAAAATAGACGAAAAAAATAGATTCTTTATATTATCAATGATATATATGTTGGAATGATTAAGAAGGTTCAATAATTAAAGCAGAGAAAATAATAGAAGCAGCATGTGATTAAGGGCGACACATACGGCGCAGACTCCGTCCTTAATTTCTCCTATGTATACTATGTCCCGTATTTGTTTTGCTTTAATAAAAGAATGAATTAATTTGATGTTCTTTTCAACAAAATTCTGAAATATAGTACAACTCGAAAGTCACAAATCACATGTTTACCAACTTTAATTAGAGCTTAACCCTTGGATTACATCCTGCTAATGACGCGTATCCCTACCCCTCTCATTAAACCCTCAAATGGTTGGATCTCTTTTGCTCTCACCCTATTTTTTAATTTTATTTTATTTTTTGATATTCAGTACTCATATTAGAGCTAACTCTTTTAAATTCACGCTGAATAGGGCTCCATTATGGAGTATCGCTTTCTATCATGATTTTTCTATATTCAAAATTCGAACTTAAGATCTCTAATTAAGAAAGATACAACTCCCTCCCTTACACTACACTTAAAAATTTTACTACTATGATATACTTTACTTTATAGTAGGGATAAGATGTTAATGAGTAATCAATAAAGATTGTGGTAGAATTTTTAATATTTTTTTAATTGCTTTATTGTATTAGTTGGTCCTTGATAATTGCCATGTCATCAAGTCCGAGAAAAACTAAACCCAAAATGCAGTAAGAGCACCGACGGGTCAATTCAGAGTAGCGGGTTTTTACATGTGGACCCATCCCGTGATTGGCGGTTCATGCAACTCATAGGATTCTCTTGCTAAATTTCACATTTCATGTGACGATGTCTTCTCTTTCATTTTTTAAAGTATTTTTTATTTCATATTTCTGTTTAATGATGATGACATTTGAATATACTTAAACCTCAACTTAAAATTACTTTACCAATTTCCATTTGCCTCATTCACATATATCATTTTCTTTTTTTTTTTTTGGTAACACATGTGAAATATTACCATAACACAAAAAAAAGAATACAACCTAAAGAGCATCTAGAGTTCCTTAACCACCTTCTAGGAAGGGTGTCTTAGACCACTAGATCTCCAGAACAAAAAAAACAAACTAATTACAAATCAACTGTATTAAACTATGACATTTCTGTGCTTTTCTTGATCCCTGTAACATGCCTATCCTTTCCCTCAATTCCTTTTGTATCTGTGCAGTAACAAATTCAGTATCTACACTCTGTTGTTTGAATATTTTCTTGTTTCTAGCTATCCAGGTGTGATAAATCAATGCACCCCAGGCTGCTGCAATTATTTCCTTTTGAAACTGCTTCCACCTTCTCCTTTTGATCCATTTAATTGTTTCATAAACTCCTCTGCATGGTAATTGAGCCCCTAACCATGTAAACAACAAATTTTTCACACTTGTACTCCACCTGCATTCAGTAAACAAGTGTTGTTGTGTCTCCAGCACACTCTCATCACACAAATAACACTTTCGATCCTCCACTGAAATATTCATTTTTTGCAATCTCTCGCAAGTGAGTAGTCGTTGTTGACATGCCAACCAAGTAATAAATCTCTGTCTTGGAAGCATAACAGAATTCCAGATTAGATCAGCCTCTTTTAATTTTGTGAGTGAACCTAACAACGCTTGATAACTGTGAGATACCGAGTATGCACCATTATGTGTAAGAGTGTATCTTTCATCCTGATACCAACTTGCCATTTGCGGCTTTAAGGCATTTAATTTCCTCCAGTACCAGCTGCAATCTGCCGGGGCATTATGATCCCATATATTCACGGTGTTTTTCATATAAACACCATTCACCCACTTTACCCATAGCACATCTTCCTTCATTGTCACTTGCCACATAAGTTTCCCAACCGAGGCAATGTTCCATTTGCAACATTCTTTAATGTTAAGCCCACCAAATTTTTTAGGGACACAAACTTTATCCCAAGCTACCAGTGCTACTTTCCGTTTTCCTTCAACTGCATTCCATAAGAATTCCCTACACTTCCTATCAATCTCCTTTAACACACTTTGAGGTAAGATAAAGACTGCTCCCCAGAAATTATAAATGGAAAATAGCACTGCCATAACAATTTGCAACCTACCAGCATATGACAAAAGTTTAGCATATGCAGATTGTATTCTTGCTATTATTTTGTCCACTAGTTGGTGGCACTCCATTTTTGTCCACTTCTTTGAGGTAAGTGGAAGTCCCAGGTACTTGATAGGGAGAGTACCCAACGAGAAACCAGTTTTTGTTAGAATATTCTGTTTGACCTCATCTCCGACACCAGCTATGAATATGTTCGACTTATCCAAATTAGCAATTAACCCTGTCACTTGACTAAAGTGGTCTAGTGCCTCCATCACTCTAGTAACTGAACTCATATCCCCCTTGCAGAAAATCATGAGATCATCAGCAAAGATTAAGTGAGTTAGTTTGGTTACCTTACACATCGGATGGAATTTGAAATCAGGTAAATCACTCATTTTCCTCAAAATCCTTGACAAATACTCCATTACTAGTACAAATAGAAGGGGGGAGATGGGATCTCCTTGCCTCAGTCCTCTCTTGCCCTCAAAGTAGCCATAACTCTCTCCATTAACTCTGACAGAGAAGTGGGTTGTAGTAACACAGGTCATGACCAGCCTAGTAAACGATTCTGGAAAACCAAAACCCCTCAAAGCTTCTTCAATGAATTGCCAACTCACCATATCATATGCTTTTCTCAAGTCTATCTTCATAAGACACCTGGGAGATGTCTTCCTATTATAATGCCTCAACAGATCATGACAGATTAAGACATTATGGACCAAGGACCTTCCCTCCACAAAAGCTGCTTGAGTACCATCGACCAAACTAGGGAGTAGTGCTTTTAGTCTCAAACATAGCACCTTAGATATACACTTGTAAATCACATTGCAACAAGAAATAGGTCTGAACTGACTTGCTAGTACAGGGACTGTTACTTTAGGGATTAAAGAGATCACAGTTGCATTTATTTGGGTAAGCATTTTACCATTCTCCAGGAACTGCAAAACTGCTTGAGTTATATCCTCACCAATTAAGCACCAAGCTTCTTTGAAAAAACCACTTCCATAACCATCCGGGCCAGGACTTTTGTTTATATCAATACCAAGCATAGCTTGCTTCACCTCTGCTCTTGTATAAGTTCTAATCAACCCCATCTGTTGGGCAGTTGTAAGTCTGTGACCATGCTGCAAAAACCTGGGAATAGCTTTAATTCTACCCCCTTCTTTGCTCCCTAACATGTTTTTGTAGTAATCTACAAATATTTTTGCTATTGCATTACTATCAGTGTGTTGTACTCCTTGTTCATCTGTGATCTGAGTGATAGCTTGTTGTAATCTTTTCATCTTAATGATGGAGAAAAAATACTTTGTGTTGTCATCCCCTAACTTAATCCAAGTAGCCTTACTTCTTTGCTGCAAGAACATCTCTGCCATAAATGAGGATTTTCGAAACTTCTGATATTTCTGCCTTTCTAGTTGTTGCAATTCAGTATCTGTTGGAGCAATGTGTAACATCTCTTGTGCTTGTGCTAGTGCTGCCCTATCATTCTCCATGTCAACTAGGATGGTGCTAAAATGTATTTTATGTAGGTGCTTTAACCTCTGTTTAAGAATTTTCAGTTTCTTCACCACTTGGAACATACTAAACCCATTCACAGGACTCTGCCAGACTTCATTCACTAGTTCAAGGAATTGTGGATGTTTAGCCCATAAGTTACAAAACTTAAAATTCTTATGTGATCTGCTTGTACTTGCCTCCTTAGCTATTTTCAATGGACAATGGTCACTGATACCCTCCACCAGGAAATTTACCTTGAACACTTGCATACTATCCAACCATTCCTGATTAACAAATGCCCAGTCCAACTTGGAAAAAATCCTTCTATCCCCATGCCTATCATTCCAGGTGTATCTACTTCCACCATAAGGAAGCTCAGTCCACTCACAATTTTCTACGCATTCCTTAAAGTCCACGATTTCCCCCAAACTAACTGGATTCCCACCTATTCTATCCTCCGCATGGAGAACAGAATTAAAATCCCCCATAGTAAGCCATGGCAGTGTACTCCTTCCTTTAATGATTTCCAAATGGTTCCACAAAGCCCTTCGTTCCTCTCTAGTGTTGAATGCATAGACTGCTGTCAATTGGAATTTAACATGCGCCATAATATCTTCCACTACACAAGTAATACTCTGACTACTACTAGCCACCGAGTGCATATGATAATAATCAGGCCTCCAGAAAATAAGTACTCTACCATTATAATGATGCTCATGATTTGTAAGATAGCTCCATCCTCCAAACATATTATTTGCTACCTGAATTATTTTATCCACCTTTATCTTTGTTTCCAACAGAATTACTAAGCCAATATTTTCCTTACTACAAAGGAGATTAATCTCCTTTTGTTTGTTAGGGGCATTCATACCCCTAACATTCCAACATAGAATGTTATCCATCCCCCAGCGGTGACAAAGTTTTGCCACCCCCATGTTGAACTTTGCTTTTGTTCCCTTCACTAATGCTCCCTTCACATAGAACATTAAAATGGTTCAAACTAGATGTCGCTCGATTCTCCTGCACGTGTGGTGAT
This sequence comes from Solanum chiquidenum, assembly GCA_029582725.1. Lineage (NCBI taxonomy): Eukaryota > Viridiplantae > Streptophyta > Magnoliopsida > Solanales > Solanaceae > Solanum > Solanum chiquidenum. The sequence continues at coordinate 66,812 of JAJOOS010006191.1, read as the reverse complement.
TTGCTCGTATTAGTTGGGGTCACCCATCCATCTTGATTTCTTTGTTGCTCTCGCACTTGATTCATGCCTCCCTTTTGCTGTTTTTCTGCTTGTATTTGACCCTCCCCCGCTTTCTTTAGTTCTGGTTTTCCACCCACTGGTCCTATGGTCTCTTGAATCTGTCTTCCCTCTTGTCTTAGTGTTCCTCCCCCAGGATGTTTCTTCTTCCTGCATTCCTCCATAGCATGTCCATATTTCTGGCAACATTTACAAATAACTGGTTTCCAATCATATTGGATTTTTTGTTCAATAATTAAACCCTTTTCATTTTTGAAATACACCTTATCGGGTAAATCAGTGTCAACATCCACTTCTATGAGTAATCGAGCAAAATTCAGCCCAATCTTCTTTTCCGTATTTCTATCTACCATCATAGGTTTGCCTATCAGGCTTCCTATCTTGCTCAAACCTTTTGGCCCCCAGTATTTGAAATCTAGCCCCGGTAATTTCACCCAAATAGGCACTGTGTGCAGTTCCTCCCTAGTGAATTCCATGTCCTCAGTCCAGGCCTTGACAATGAAAGGCTTGTTATCAAAGTGAAATATCCCCCCTTGTAGTACTTCATTTTTTCCTTCCGGAGTGTCAAATCGAACTATCATTATACCATTTTTCAACATAGAAACTTTGTTGATACCATGCTTACCCCATTGCCTTTGGACATACCCATTCAATACTGGAAAAGGGGGATGTGCCCCCAATACATAGCAAACCACCGCATTCCTCCAATACGCAATTTCTGAGGTGATGTCCCCAAGCTCAATTTCACACACAGCCATTTCACCTTGTCTGTTTGGGGTCACAAAATCCAGCTTAAACCCTGCATTAGACGTCTTGGTTATATCAAAATTATCCCAGATCGACGATTTCCTTTTCATCCCTTCATCATCTTCAACCTCATCCGCCCATAATCTCTTGCCAGATGCATTAGATGCCTGAGTTAACTCTTCCCATTCCTGTACCATATTTGGAGACTGTGACTCTGCTTCCTGTGCCTGCACTGTTCCATTGAGCTCTAGTGACACTGCTTCATTGGCTTTCCCAGTAATTTCAACATCTCTATCTGATTGAGAGGGAAGTTCTACTCTAGAACCTGATCCTCCCTTTAATTTTATATTCCCCTCCGTATTTGGTGTGCCCAACTCTTTGAGATCTCCTTTTCGAATACCAAATTGATTTTGTTTTCCCTGATTCCCCTTCCTCTTTTGTTGCATAGTCATCTCCTGTGCTTCAATGGCCTTCGCTGTAGGGATTCGTGTTCTCTTCCCCATGGGGCGCACGTTAGGCTAACATGCGCTGAGAGAAAAAAGAAACCCTTTCAAGATATATATCATTTTCTTTCTTTCTCCTTATTTAGGAAACTTTGGAGCTTAATTTTATTTACCTCAATACTCATAGAAATATTATACTTAGGTCCACTAGAGTGAGGTTTATTCTACTAACAACATTAAATATCTACGTTCAATGATGTAGCCTATTGTCACGTTCAATGGAAACAAAAATTACTAGGTGATTTTTTTTTATTTGTCCTAACTTAACGATCATAAATAAGAAAAAAACATCGTCAACGATCATAAATAAAATAAACATTGTCTTTTCTTTTAATTTTCACTCATATTTTCAGAGCTCTAATATCATGTTCAATATCTGATAGTAACTTTATTTTCAAAGCTCAAACTCAAGATAATATGGATTAGAATAAATGGATATTTACCGTCTGCCCTGTTTTTGAATGTACCTAAAAGAAGAAAATATAATGAGTTGTAAACAGAAAAGCACTCGGACTTATGGAAGAAAATGAGAGTAGAACATGTTTCATTAAATAAAATTTTAAAAAATAAAATCATTGAATGAAGAGAAGAAGTGAGAAATATGAAGACCCACCCCCATTGAAGGCCTCCAGCTATTTCCCATCCCCACACATCTTACCTATTTCCCTCTCCTTTTTGTAGCCATTTTTTTCTAAATCCAAACACTAAGACTGAGCTGAAAAATAGCTTAGCAAAAACACAGAGCAAATGGGTTTAACTCTTCTGCTTTTTCTTTTCTTCTCTGTTTTTTCAACTCCTTCTTTATCACAGCGACATTCGCCGCTAAATACTGCTTATTACCGGAGATCATGTCCAAGATTTGAACAAATTATGCAAGAAACCACTACAAACAAACAGATCACTTCACCTACTACCGCCGCCGCCACCCTCCGCCTCATCTTCCACGACTGCTTCGTCGGCGGCTGCGACGCCTCCGTCCTCGTCTCCTCCACTCCTTTCAACAAAGCTGAACGTGACGCAGAAATCAACCTTTCACTCCCAGGCGATGGGTTCGATGTAGTCGTACGCGCCAAAACGGCGCTTGAACTTGCTTGCCCCGGAGTTGTCTCTTGCTCCGACATTCTCGCCGTCGCTACCCGGAATCTCGTTGTTCAAACCGGAGGCCCGTTTTATCCGGTTAATTTGGGCCGTAAAGATTCTTTTATTTCAAAATCTTCGTTGGTTGAAGGAAATCTGCCCCGACCCACAATGTCGATGGATCAAATCATTAACATTTTCGGGTCAAGAGGGTTTTCGGTACAGGAAATGGTAGCATTATCCGGTGCTCACACAATTGGGTTTTCACATTGTAAAGAGTTCAGCTCAAATCTTTACAATTACAACAAAACTTCGCAATGTGATCCTTCTTACAACCCCAGATTTGCTCAAGCTTTGAGAAATGCTTGTAATAATTTCCAGAAAGATCCAACATTGTCCGTTTTCAACGATGTAATGAGTCCGAATAAGTTCGACAACAAGTATTACCAGAACTTGCCTAAGGGTTTGGGTCTGTTGTCTTCGGACCGGGGTCTGTTTTCAGATCCGAGGACAAGAATTCATGTTGAAGAGTATATTAGAGATCAAGATGCATTCTTTAAGGCGTTTGCTTCAGCAATGCAGAAGCTTAGCGATCATGGTGTTAAAATTGGGAGAAGAGGTGAGATCAGGCACAGATGTGATGCTTTCAACAATTAAACTACTTGAGGGGTGTTGATTATGTTACTGTACGTTCGAATTTTGTTGAATTTAATCACTTACAAGATGAAAGTAAAACTTATAATATGTATACAATGTTTTTTACTACCATTTATTTAGATTAGAAAGCTCTTCTTTTTCTGTTTTAGAACTACTTGTGATTAGTGTGTGTTGAGATGCATCTAAGAGGCTGTTTGTTCATCGAATTTGATTCAATAAGAAATGAAACCGTAAATAAAGTTTGCAACTTTTTCTTCCCTTTGCAGCTAGTTTGAAGTTTGCATTTGGAACTAGTGTTGAAAATGTTTCCTTTTTAGTTTAAAATGCTTTATGGTTTGAGAGCAAGTGTTGGAAAAGGTGGAATCGTGTTTTCCGGTCGGTGTCTCCTTTATTAGAGTGATTACAGGGGGATTGCCAACTCAACTTCACCTGGTATCATGCCACTAACTAAATGAACAATAACTTAGAGAGGGATACATAACGCGTTTGGAATTGATTCTTGTAGAGGTGCCCAAATTAAATGAATTTTGGTGTTGATTCGATAATGACTTTAGAAAGATACATTAGTTTTAACTGTTTTTCTTTTCAAAAAGCAAAATGAAAAGGGATGAAATGTTGAGTTCTTTTTATGTGTGTTGAAGTTGTGAATTTGATCAATCTCGACTGTTGAACTAAAACGTAACTCTGAATGGATTGGGTCACGACTCGTTTGATCTGCTCAAGTTTGACTCTATTCGTCATTCGTCTTCATTGGCAAGAACATAATGTATGCTACTTCAAAACATTTAAATGTCCTGATTATGCTGACTATAAGAAGAGCATAGAAATTCAGAATTGCCATTTAATTGAGTTCCGTCTCCGCCTTGTTGTCTGGGTTCTGCTCCCATCAATCATCATTAAAACTTTTGTAGTGATATTGAAAATCAAGAAATACTTTGACTACGGCATCTTCATGAAATTACGAAACTAAACATTGATTTTACTATATTACCTCTAATTAATACAAGTCATGTAAATTAAATATGGAAAAATGAATAGTAATTAATAATAAAGTAAAATAGGTATAAAATGGTAAAATATCTCTTTGAACTTCTAAGTTGGACAAGTAAAAATGGACATTAATGGGCAGAGGGAGTAACAAATTAGGATACATAACTAATTTATTTTCTGGAAGGAGACGTTGAAAGTTTACTCAAGCGATAGCAAAATCTTCAGAGGATCTCTCATCTTCAAGAATCCTATTCATTTGGAAGGGCACTGCATGCTGATCAACGCTAGTTAGGCATCCAAAGGAACTATGTAGCTACATTTACTGCCAGTTCTACCTTCTTAGTCATGTGGGTATGTAAGTATATTTACTGCCACTTTTCTAATATCAGGATTGTTTTCAGCAAGGAATGCTTCTGAGTTCTTGCAGTATGGAACCATGTAACACAAGCACAAGATAAGTTTTCAAACAACTAGACCTCTTTTGAAGAAGCAAATTCATTTTGGACGCTGCAGTCCTGTCCATTTCCTATCGACGCCATTCATCTGAAATATTGGAGATATGAACGCATAACTTGATAAAACATAATGGGTTCAATGCGAAGCGCCTTAGATATTGAACTCATAAAACATAAATCCTTGATCTACTGCTTACTATATATGCAGATAGAAAATTAGAACATTTGTCTATGGTTAAGTAAAGTTCTCACAAAGATCCTAAAACACATTTAGAACATTTGTCTATTCATATCTTTCATCAATCAAACCAAGTAATTGAAGCGAACAAAATGACATGTGCAGCAATATAATCTGTAATGAGAATCTTTCTAAATTGTTGGCATGTAAAAGTCAGCATTAAGGAAATAAAAGAGAATGGAAGGGCTAAGCAAGGTTCAGAAGTTATACATCAACTTATCCCAGTGTAAAAATGCTTGAGCAACTGTAACTATTGCTCAAGAACTAAAAGCCCAGTGTAAAAATGTTAGTGCAGAAATTGTGACCTTCCCAGTAGCACCACACATCAGAGTAAAGATTGTGCAAATGGTACACTCTCTTCGTTCTTGCTTTTACTGTTTGAGCACCAAGATGCTCAAAGATGACAAACAATTACTCTGGAGTTCATTACATCCTCTCTGCAGCAACGTCTATTGTAATGCAGACCTTGAAGAAACATGAGAATGACAATTCTCTCACAACTTCTGCAGTTGCATCAATCAATCAACTTCAACATAAATCCCAAATTACTAGACAGCGGCTGGTGTAAGCCACAAACAGTTCATAGATAAGCCTCAGGCACACAAGAAAGTGATAATAGCATTGCTTGAAGAGTATTAGAAGACAATGAGTTCATGTTAAAGACGGCCTCTTTTTTCCAAAAACAAAAACACACTGTTCAGAACCTTTCTTTACACCTCCAACATTATTTACCCTGCCAACTGTCACATGATCTCAGAAGACACGACGAGGAAAACCAAAATCATGCTATCAGAAGCTATTCAAAGAGAACACCGCGCATAATTACAAGCCATTTCTCAGAAAAAGGAATGAAATAGCATACAATGAAGAAACAGAAACAAACAAGAGCTATGAAGAACTTATCCGTGCCTGACTGATATCATCATCCGAATTAAGCAACTTCTCCCAATCAACTTCCTCCTCCTCTTCATCCTTCTGCCTCAAAACCTCCAATATCTTTCTAACTTTATCCTTGGCCCTTTCACTTCCCATTTCCTCAACTTGTATCAACAGCTCCTCTGCAGCAGCCTCTTTTGCCAACCCTTTAAACCTAAGCCCACCATGACTAAGTCCATATAATGCAGCAAGACAATTCTCACGAGTCGACTCTGAATCAAACTCCCCCCTTCTCAACATACATACAAAACACTCCACTGCACCACCATCAAGCATTGCTGCTCTCCCTTCAGAACTCGCTGCCAGGTTACAAAGTATCAACAGAATCCGACCCATCATATGACCCGTTTTAACCATGCCTAATAATGCCTGAACCGCCCCGAGTTTCACCAACTTAGCTCTGTTACTCTGAACTAAAGAAAGATGATATAGAGCCAGAGCCGAATCATGCCTAGTTCGTTCCGATTCGGATCGAAGGGCATGAAGAAGTGGAGGCAGTGCTCCTAATACCCCAATTGCAGTTTTGTTCTGATCATCTAATGCTAAACTGAAAAGTGCACCAGCAACATGTTCCTGTGATTCTTGAAATCCACTTTTCAACACGTCAATCAAAGACGGAACAATTCCAGACCGTAAAATTTTCACCTTGTTTCGATTCTCTAACGACAAATTTACCAATGCCGCTACTGAATTTACTTGTACAGAAACATACCTTGAAGTGATGAGTACACGCAGAGCTGACAGTATACGAGGAGTGCATAACTGGAACCGGGTCTCTTCACGGGTTCGGGTCAATTTCCGAAACGAGATGACAGCTTCTTCTTGTTCAGATATTTGGGAACTCTTCAATTTCACAAGTAGTTCATCTTCTTCAATGGAATTCGGGTTTAGGGTTTCAACGTCAGAGGCCGACGACGAAGAGTAATAAGTGGGTCCACTTCTAGGGGTCACAGATTCCTCTGAACTCGTTGATATGTGACTCGGTACCCGGTTCAACTCAGTTTCCGACTGCATAACCTGGACGCCATTAAATCTTGCAGTATCTTTAGCGAGGTTTTGGGGGTTTCGGGTGGCCTTCAATGTGAAAACGAGATTTTCAGCTGTGAGGAAATTGATGGGTTTTGGTGGGTCAAGAAAAGAAGAACGGCAAAAATTGAGGATTGTAGACTTGAGAGCCAAGTTAGGGATAACGGTGGAGAAATCAGGTACAGAGCCATCAGGAAGAACTGGGGTAAAAGAAAGTGATTTGCAGGCATGAACACAATGGCGCTCAAAAGTATGGCCAGAAGAAACGATTACAGGGTCAGCCATGAGAGAACCAGAAATAGGACAGACAAATTCTATAGGAATAGGAGGTTGTTTTGATGGAGACTTGTGAAATGAAATTCTCCATCTTTGCTTGCTAGTACCCATTTCAATGAAAAAAAGTTTCAAGATTCAATCTTTGAGGCTCAAATATGACTGAAAACAAACGTTTGGGTTTATGGAAAAGGTTTCAAAATTCAATTTTGAGCATGTTGAGGAGATGAAGCAAAAGTCTACAGCTTCAGAGACAGTTGTTGAAAGCAAACGTTATGACAGACCGAGATTTGGAGAGAGGAAGCTGATAATAAAACAGAAATTTGGATGATTCAGTACCTGAGAGCTCTGTATTCATATTGTTTTTTCCAACCATTTTTGTTTTTAACTCAAATTGCTCCTATTAAGATTTAGGATTTGGAACATAGTGCAATTGAGTTTTTAAGCAGGATCATTATTGGAGGGTAAATACTTCTTATTTTTAATAAAGAGGGTATAAAATAAGGGTTTGTTTTTGATATGAGACTTTTGAATGTTAAATTTAATTGGGTTGCGATATAAATATAACGATTCCAATTACTTAAATAGTGCCTTAAGTTTGAAGATAGGTTTCTTTTTTCGTTATTATGTTACTTAAAATAAAGTTAAATTGATTTGCTTGTGATTTTTGTTATTTTGATCAAAGAGTGGCTACTAAACGCAAACTTAAAGGATCGTATAATGACCAGGAATTCATGATATAACATGGGCTCCTTTAAGTTATAAATATTGGAAATTAAGAACTTCTCTCTAACTTGTAATTTACACTTCAATTTTGAGAAACTAAAAAAAGCAGTTATGAATAAGTAACTTTTAAGAACTGATGTGATGGAGGAGGAGCAAATTAAACGTTGACAAAATATGGAAAAAAACTATGAACAAAAGTAACTTTTGAACCTTTTTTTTAATTTTACTTGTCATGAAAAATAAGTATTCATATTAATGATATAACATGAAAAAAAAATTTATTTTCTTTATCCTACAAATAACAAGTAAAAATAAAATTTTATTTTTGAAATAACGAACAACTAAAAGTGAACGAGAGAGTAATAAAGTATTTGAAAAGTCCCGAAGTAGGAGTAATTAAGAGCAATTATTTTATGGGTGAGAGGCAGTGCAATTGGTGCAGAGACATGAGAATGAAAGAGAGATATTGGTGTCTTTTATGACTTTTTTTTTTGGTTAATTGTTGATGATTAAAGATAGCACATGAAGTTGCTCCTTTCATAGAAAAAACAGCAATTAAACTTTATGATATTAAAAGTCTAAAAAGTGTTGGCAAAAAAAAAGCAGTGCTATGACACCCTTGCAAGTTGAGTGAAACCTCCAAGAAGAAACAACACTCGTGTAGTCTCATCATTCTTCTTCTTTTTCTTTTTTATTATTAGCATTTACCAAATACTTCTTTCGTTTACTTTTAATTGTCATATTGTATTTTTTAAAATTAATTTTTAAAGTGAAATTAAATTACATTAATTTGATATTTTAAACAAAAAATTTAGATATTCAAGAAACTATACGAAAAATAGTATAAACTGCAATATTTTACATATCAATATGACGAAAAAATACATTGTAAAATGTTAATCTATCGTTTGACTCTAAAAAAATAAAATTAAAAGAATTAAAAGTAGATGAATGTAGTAGTAATTATTATTTAGTAAAGAAATTAAGAAATAAAACTAATTGATTTAATTCGTTCTCAACAATTATGAAATAAGTAATCATTTTAGGAGGATTCTTTATCAAATGAATGTTTTTATTACATTTGTAGTCTTTGGAATATGAGAACCAATTATATAACATATACATAGAGAATTTAATAACTTTTTCAGCAATATTATATATATTATTAATGTGTATCAAAAAAACCTACCTCATGAAACAAACTTTCTTTTCTCCCAATTGTATCACGAGTCCGGTTGATTAATCTTCAAAATTAATTTTCTGAGTAAAGTCTCCATCAAGGAAAAAGCCTTCTTAAAGTCTCATTAATTATGTCATCCCACAATTATTAGCAATTAAAGTCCATAAATTCTGGATGGTCCTTAACCCTTTTGTCTTTAATTTGCTTCTAATATATTCATATAATGTCACAAAATAGTTAGTCCTCCCTAATTTTGTAAAGCACAATGTTCAATCAGTTAACATAACAACCACTCAAATAGAGATATCCTTTTTGACTTTGTCGTGTATCATATTTACAAAATTCTTTACTAATTACTCAATTAATCTATTCTACCACGACAAATGACAATTCATTTTCATAATAATTGTGGGACATTAACCTTTTTCAAACCACCAGCATCTGTATTATTCAATCGCCAATTAATTGGTTCCAATGGAAATATTGGTTGAAAATTGACACTTTATTGTGGGATTAGATTTTTGTGTTGGCTTCTCGAGAAAAGTACGACCATAAACTATACTAAGAAAATGAACCTTTAAATCTACTTCCTCCATTCACTTTTACGTGACACTTATTCATAAAATAAATTTTTATTTTTATTTGTCACTTTTGACATTTAAAGAAAATATAATTGTTTTTTTCATATTTTATCCTTAGTATTAAATATTTATTCTCCAAAATATTTTTCAAGATCTACTACTAGACATCAATTAATAGGGATAATATGATAAAATAATTATATCTATACTTCTTTTCTTAATGAATGTGTCAAGTTAAGTGACAAGTAAATATAAACGAATGGAGTATTTAACAAAATAAATCTAATAAAATAGTCGTACTAAACTATAAATATGGAACATTTTTAACATCCTTTGCATGCTCAAGAACTGAGATATATGAAGCATGAATAACCTAATACAATAAGATTTGATATTGCATAGACTAATAATAAAGATGAATTTAACTCTGTAAAAAAATAAAATTGTGAAATTAATAATTCAGTATAATAAATCAATTCATGGCGTGAAATAATTATCAAGAAGCATGTAAAGAGACAAAATTTCATTCCCTCAGCTTGCAAAATTTTGTCAAAAATTATATTATTCCTTGAAAATCTATTGCTTAATTAATACTCATGCAATAAAGATTTGTTATGCTATAGAGCTAGTAAATAAGTACATCTATAAAACTTTAAGCACGTTGCTTATACTTGATAATTTATTAGCCTTAACTGGCTCGCATTTGCTTCATGAAATATATAATAATTATACTTACCTACCAAATTATTTTGATTAAAGGTAATAATAACTAATTTAGGCTCGACATCTGGAACAAAATATTTATTAGTAATATTAATCTGATCTACCATATTCGAATATCATAATATTAGACGATTAATAGTATTTCTTTTTTATTATGGGTGTTGTGGTCCTTTACACCAAGCTAAAAATTAAAGTAGATATAGATATAACATTATAAATAATATACGAGAGAGCATTTATGCTTTAGAAGAAACTTTATAAAAGCAAAGGAATTTCTACTTTACAAATAGGCAAGGGACTTTATTTATTTATGTATTTATTGGTATGGAAGAGCTATTATTGACTTTACGACCAAGAAGGATGTGAATTTTGTCAAGTCAAATGTTACCCTTTTTTTTGCCCTCTTCAATTGAATTGTTTTTTTTTAAATTGTTGATAAATTAATCACATAAATTTGACCAATGATGTTTCATAGTCACTCCACGTCTGTTATTATGACTAATAAATTCCATGAATTTTTTCCAATGATGTCTCATGCATGATTGCATGTGCATCCTGTCTCTTGATTTATTAATTCGAAGTGAACAACACAATAATTAGATGAAGGGTGAGAAAATAATTAGAGCATGTGTTGAAATACATTAACATGAAAATTTTGCACTATTAGCCTACAAGTGTATGACAAACCTTGGAATTGGTAAATTCAGCAAGAAAGTTGGACTTCAAAATTACTGTATACATTGACTGATAATGCAAAACCTATTGCCAACAAATTATTGTGTTTGTATGACGAAAGTTATTTTTTGATTTTTGGTAGTATTTGATTGGTTAATGTGATTCACCACCTCGTTCAATTCTTTTAGAATTCGTCCACAAAAATTCATAGTAGTAAAAATCAACAGTAATGTGTTTGTGTGAGTAAGGAATATGCAATAAAAAGACGAAAACTTTGTGCCATTATTGGGCCTTGAATGGATACAGTTGGGTTCATGTTTGCTTTCTTGTGCAAGTTCAGGCCCAGAAGGCTTTCAGCCCGAAGTTGAGGCCCAGAGTATGCAGCAAGCCATGAACTTTCTGGATCGTACTGGGTCACTCACATTGACCATTGATGACGAAAGCGCGTATGCAGCACCTCCACGTCTTCCTTAGGTAAATTGTTCTGGCTTATTGCCCAAGCCAAGCATCCTATTAACTCTTATATATACCCATGAAAACTCCATTCCAGGCAACAAATGGAAGGAGGAACAGAAGCTTATCCAGATTTAGGAAAACATTGCCAACTATCTGATTGTCATCAACTCGATTTTCTCCCTTTTACCTGCCATGCCTGTCAAAAGGTTTGCCCTTCCACCTTCATTGTACGATTTTGCTTTACTCAATACAAAATATTTACATCTTTTTGTTTGTTGTTGTCATTAGAGCTTCAACATACACCACTTTTGATAATATTGATGTGATTCAAACCTCTGTGCAGGTATTTTGTGTGGAACATAGATCATGCAAGTCTCATGAATGCCCAAAATCCGACTTTAACAGCCGAATGGTTTTGGTTTGCGAAATTTGTTCTATGTCCATTGAAACTACCGGCTGTCAAGTTGAAGACTATAAAGCAATATTACGAAAACACGAGGAATCTGGGGATTGTGACCCTAAGATGAAGAAGAAACCTACCTGCCCTGTCAAGAGATGCAAGGGGATTTTGACCTTCTCCAACACTAGCACTTGCAAGACTTGCCGGATTCAAGTTTGCCTCAGACACAGGTTTCCTGCTGATCACGCCTGTAACCGCACTTCTTCATCATCACACCCGTTGGTTAAGGAAGCGTTTTTGACTGCTTTGCTTGCAAGGAATGGCAAAGATTGTGGGAATAAAAGTCGTGCCTCATCTTCAACCCCTGCTAACCCTTCTGTTAAAGCTTGTTGATCGTTTCAGAGCACATTACTGTTCATTTGTATTTTGTAATTACATTATTTATGTACGAAAACAATGTTGTTATATTTCCAATTTGTAAGCCCATCTTTGATAAAACAATGAGTTTAAGAAAGACATAACACTACGGAATTATATCAATGTACACTTGATCTTCTCTATAGGAATATGTTCCCATGTCAACAATTCTTCTCTAATAAAATAAATTCACAAAAATATCAGCCTCGCCCCAAAAACGAAAGAGATAATTTCACTGTTATATACCGTCTTTTATACAACAAATATTCTTCCAATACGTGAGCATTTTACCGCTACCCTTTATATACATTTCCCAAGAACAGCCAGTTTGATAACTTCAGCTTAAAAACAATAGAGGAGCATTGCATTGAACACATAAAACTACCATATTACAGAGGCCTTCTAGTTTGGGAAAGCATAGCCAGGAGAATCTTCTTCCTGGGTCCCTGCAAATTCCCAGAATGCAACAATTAGAGGCTAAAATGGGAAAAGTGTAGCAACTATCCAACAGTTCAGAATAATCAAGAGAAGCTTAGCCTTCTTCCCACCCCAACGAGATAATATCCCTTTATTTTCAGGGAAGTGAATAGGTCTCACCAGGCATAGCAAAATTAGCATATATGAACTTGCAGTAGAATTTGTGAACAGTGTGATTTTCCAAATAAGGTGACTGAAACAACACGTACCATTGGTATCCCCAGTTCCTTCAGGTCACGGTCCCCCATTTGCTTCAGTGCAGCCATATCTACCTGAAATGGGTAAAACAGGCATCACATCACTAAAGAAAGGAGTTGAACTAAGATCTCTCAAGTTCTTGGCAAAGTATACTAAATCACTTAAACAAAAACATTAAGTGAGGCATGTGAACAAACAGATGAAAGAGATGGACTGATCATTCAGTTGAACCATGTCACAAAGGACATGGATGGGGAAAATAGAGGATGATTGAGAATGTTATGGGCCAATGGTGCAACTTTCAATTTGTGAACAGCAGTGAGGCCACTATCCTTTACACAAGTAATAATCTCAGATTAGAAGTCCAAGATGAGCACATGGTTAGAAAGGGAGGACAACAGAAGAGATGAAGGGCTTCGATGTGACAAATAATACTTCTCAGGAAGCATTATAAACAACAAAAGACATTTATATAAAAAATTTGAAAGGCCCGTAATGCATCTATTAGCAAGTTCATTGGTTGGGAGGACAGACAAAGAGGTAGATCAAATGGACTAAATAGGAAATGTCATGGGATAAGTAACATGTGACCTAATAAATAATATGTGATACAGACAAACGATGAAACTTTAAAGATTGATTTCGGTTCGAACACATAAATCTAACCAACTATTAGAAGATTTGTCACGTAACATATTCATCACATCAGGGGCGGAGCCAAAGGGGTGCGAGGGGAATCAATTGAACCCCCTTCGTTGAAAAACTACACTACGTAGATAGGGAAAATTTATTTTTTTGTATATATTTTAGTTGTTGAATCTCTTTGGCAAAAGAACTTTCTTTTGAATTCCTGGCTCCGTCACCGCATCACATAACAGAAGATACTTCTCTAAATAATGAGCAGCCTGCTAACTGTATATATGTGTGCAATAGGAATCAAGTACACCAGGAGAAAAGATTTAATGCAGAATATTAAGTACCATTTTAACTTGCTCCTCATAAGAAAATAATCCTTTTATTATGAAGACGAGAAGGTTGTCTATCCAACATGAAACAACGTAATGCCATGACCTTGTTACTCATTGCAGTGAAATGTAGTTCAGCCTTGAAACTTTTTCAGCCACAGTACCAGTATTGATATTTAGAATGTTCATAATGCTGAGATAATGTAATAACAAAGAAACGATAAAAAAAACTAAAACACGTGATTCATCAATTAACAATAGTACTATTCACCTCCTCGGCTTGAAAGTGGATAGCGTACTTCCCCAAACCAAGCGAATTTAATAGACTGGCTACGGTCACAGGAGGTTGATCCTGTAGAACACCAGATAGAACAATGTTTAAGATATTCATATAAATTCTGTCCATTTACAAATATTTCTTCCCTTCTCCTTCATACCAGCCATAAAGGGAAATGAGACAAAAATCCACAGTAGCTAAGAAAAGATGGTGTTATGAGAAAGACATTAATTGTGAGAACTAACAACTAATTTGGACTTTGTTGACAAGCAATGCAGAAATATTGACATATGAATAAACTTAGAAGTTTTCAATATAACTCACTGAAATTTCAATACCAGGAAAAGGAATGCAAAGAATGCTATGTTGCAGGAAGGAGAAATAGAAAAAATTGTTGGAAAATCACACAGATAATAGTAAAACAACGCAGACAAAAGAAATTTCCAATGAGCATTAGCAACCAAGGCATTCTTGAACATGGTCAAACAATGCCATAGTAATTTAACTTCCATCAGCAATCCGTTATTTTAAATATAAGCAGTGCTAAATTCCAGCATACAGAGAAAATATAGGCAACAATTTGACTCGACAAAAAATAGCAGGAAGCATGTCAGGGTGGATTAGAGCCAGAAAAACTATCTCAGGTAAAAACTGATCTGCTAATTTAAGCAACACTGTCTGTGTTGTTCCCCAGAAGGACAACAACTAAAGAGGTTACAGCTGAGCTCATGATCTTGAATGTCACATAAAATTCCTACTTTATCTAGTTCAAGATAAAACTAGCATTCTACCAGCAATGATTCAAGAATAGAAAATCAGTAAGATAAATAATAAGTAGGTTCCTACAGGATATGGGCTTTGTAGCATGCTTCCATTTGCAGAGGGAAGACCTGTCAATGGATTCCTGGCAGCCAGTGCTGACCTCATGGTCACAGGGGTAAGGACTTTTAACTGAGAAGAGTCGATGAGGTCATTTCCCACCATATGAAACATTCTTGAAGCTTCAGCTCGCCTTACTGATGGTACATGCTGAGCTGCAGTGACATTCCTTGAAGAAGAGACTTCTTTAGAATCGTTTGCAAGTCTATAAGGGGATCTTGGTCTAACACCACCAGCAGTTTGTGATGTATAGGAGGATCTAATTGCCTCTATCTGAAGCAATTCGCTAGCTCCTGACGACGGTTGGCTGCTGGTAACAAGCCTCCTGTGAGATTGTTCTGCAGATTGAACACTTCTTGTCATCCTCTTATGCTGCTCCCTTTTTCTTTCTTCAATCTGCAGAAGAATTTCCCTTTGCCTTCTTCTGTGCGTTAGTTTCAGTCGGAGGTCATTTTTCCCAACGCGTGCACCTTTACATTACAGTAACAGTACCAAACATGAGCTAATATGCTAGACCAAAGAATGACACAGGAAACTGGAATCATCCAAAAAATAAAACATGTAAATGAAAAATATTTCAGATAATACCATTCTGTCTGCCATATCTGGAACCTCCTGCATCTTTATCCCCTCGCACACTTGCAAAAACAATAGCGAAACTTCCACTATCAAATAAAATCACAACTACCACTCTAACTTTGATAGTTTTATCTATCCCTTCCATTATTCTGAAAACAATAACTTAGATACAGCCTACATTAGCTCTACCGGAACAACAAACAAAAGATTTTACCGTTTATGAAGGGATTTCGTAGGATCCTCAGAGTCAGTCCTATAGGTCTCTCCTACTGACCTTTTGCCTCTTGACAATGTCTGTTGAGCAAAACCATTACCCTGAGAAGCTGATGATCGCTTAACCACTTTCTGCAAGTTTAACAGTAGCAAAAATATGCAATTTAGGAAAATGGAACCCTCAAAAGCAACAAATTAAGAAACCTCCAAACAGATTCACAGAATGTAAAAGAAAAGCGAAAAACAGTAGAGAAAGCTTACTTGACCAGAGCGGCCCAAAGTGATGGTGACCTGAGGCCTTGCCATTTGAGATGGTTCAAACTTACGCACAGCTAAATCTGAAAGGATTACAGCAACAAGATGAAACAATGGATAGTCAATAAAAACGAAGGAACCCTAGAATCGGAATTCTGAGGTGAAAGAGAATGAGATACCTACCTGGTTTTACTCCATAGGTCTAGACTCCAGGACTTAGCAAGGTCGCTATAAGAATTGTCCTTCCTCTTTTTCCCCATTTATTTTGTCTACTAGTCCATGACACGTAGACCCAAACACATCCATATTTTTTTTTCACTTTCAGCACTAATAGTCCTTATTTGTAACTATGAAAAATTGTATTTTATTTTATGTTTGTTTGTTCTTTCTCCCCTTATTTTCTCAAAGATGTGATTTCTACTAAATAAATTCCTAATCATGTTAAGTAGTACTCCCTCCATTTTATAAAAAAATGATCTAATTTGATTTGGTACAGAGTTTAAGAAAATTTTTGAATTTTATGGTCATAAATTACAGTTATGTCAAATGTATAAAATTGTCCTTTAATCTTGTGGCCTTAAACATGTCACGTGAAAAGCTAAAATTAAAATGTTATCAAAAAAAAGGAAGAGGTCATTCTTTTTGGAACTGACAAAAAAAGAAAGGAGGTCATTCTTTATGAAACGGAGGGAGTAATACTTTTCAAACAACAATATAATATCTAGGAAATGCAAGGAATAGTCGAAAAGACAGATGTGGGTTCTTGATTTAGCTGCAACGATGTTTTAATTGAACAAAATAAGAAACATTCTTCTTCTCACATTTTTTTCATATGGAGTTACTGTTTTACTAAATAAAAAGGACGATGACTGAAAATTTCCTACACTAAATTGTTGACAAAACTAATAATTAAAAAAGGCAAAGTTTGGAAGAGGACAAAAAATGCACCAATATTGCAGACATGAGAGATATTAATACTCTACGAAGAACAAAGATATTTTTAAATCTCAGCCCAAAAATAAAGGAACTACTTTAGGCTTTTTCTCTTAACAGTCATACTTGGCAATATTGTGCTGCTAGTATTTACAATTTCAACTCCTACTCCCACTTAGCTCTATGTTCTTTACTCCATTTTGATCCCATAAGCAGTTAGATTTTAGGTATAATTTCAGATAGACATAATCCAGATGGTCCCTTATGACTATATTGGCCTTTTAACATTTATTCTTGAACACGGGCTCTCTTTCTTTTGTAATTTTTTTGAAAGTTAGTAATTCATAAGGTAGGGGTCAATGTCAAACACTCATTAATACAGACAAGGATAGGACTCCTCTTTTGTAGCTTCTTTGATGATTAATTCATAAGGTAAGGATCAATATCAAACTTTCGTTAATACAGACAAGCATAGCTCGTGGAATTGGCTCAAGTTTTTTTTATCTTCCGAAGCTCAGTTCGTTGATCCTGATTTTTCCTTTTAAATGGATCCTAAATTTTATCATAATTGTACCTTATTTTCCCTCTTACTTGGTGTCAACTTTTTACCTAATAATTGGTCTCTTTTTTCCCATCAGAAAATCAAACAAACTTAAAAATGAATTACACAAAACTTCTCTCCCTGCTCCCTAGCCTCGCATTTGGGATACATTTGCCGAGTGCAAACCGGTAAAATTGTAGCCCATGTTAGCACCAATGTGTCAGCGCATATAAGAGCCAATGACACGTTGACAGACGCCGTTGCATATAAAACGGCTTACATTGCGAAGGTGAGATGTCTCCATTTCATTATTAATACGTCAGGCCCCTGGGATTGAACTTCACAAAGCAGCTATTGGAAATTGATTCCGGTTTTATACAAAATCAGGATTTGCATTAGCTGAAGCCACCCAAAATCCCCTATTATGACTCATACAATCTAGATGCATCACACAACAGTTAGCATAATTGCACTGGTATTCACCCACCCAAGCTCATTTGACGAGATCAGAATCACAACAATGTAATGGATGGGGTTTCAGCAACATGTCACATCAGAACTTTGATTGTTGCTCTTCATCTACTACTCAAATATACATGTACAACAAAAACGTAATGTTCACAGCATGTATAAGATGTCCGAGCATCACATGTTGGCTGTTGTTTCCTTAATCTCCTCCATAGAAATTGTCTGTGAAATAAAAGGCAAAAGACTCGCCTTAGTAGCAGATATAAGTGCAAAACACACACTAGGCACTGAGGCACACATGAGGCACTGACAGCATATAATAGTAATCCTTTGTTTTTTACCATACACTTAGGGAGTCAGATAGCCAAAAGAGGAAAAGGGCAATAGACGAAATTCTCAAATCTAAGAAGGTAACTATAAATCAAGCTTCACATATTTGCATTTAGTTTACCTGTTCTTCTCCAGCAAAATCATTATCAGGGGTCAGAAAAAGCATGCAGTGACACTCCTTCCTGTAATGCAAGTTTATAGGAGGATAAGAAAGATAATAAAGATGATAAAGATTCAGAAGTAAACTGATTAACATGGAGGCTTATTTTGGAGATTTTATAGATGATAAAATACTACTATCCATGATTACTTGGATTCAGAGAATGCAGACTAAAGTGGTGATGACCAGATATACATGATGGCACATGTAATTGAGCTAGAAACATTAAATGGCTTCTCCGATCAAGGTTTCCTTTTCGTGTCAAGCAGACAAGATTTTCCTTGCAGATTTAAACAGAAACCACGATATATCAAACCCTTCACAATTAAGACCTTAGCATGTTGAACAACCAAAGGACACCAGGCCTACTGACAAGTTAACTTTAAACTCATGCACCCATAACTGTAGTTGCTGACCACTGTCTCTCATGCATTCCAAAGA
The DNA here is from genome assembly GCA_029582725.1 of Solanum chiquidenum. NCBI lineage: Eukaryota > Viridiplantae > Streptophyta > Magnoliopsida > Solanales > Solanaceae > Solanum > Solanum chiquidenum. Next base: position 47,979 of record JAJOOS010006191.1, on the reverse strand, counting down.
TTTATTATTCAGATATTCAAGGCCTGACAGCTCAAAGCAAAACACTTAATGAAGCCTTATCTTACCAAAAAGTTAAGAGGCAAACCCAAAAGAAAGTATCTCCGGCAGAAAGGAGGAAAAATGTCACTACAGAATACAGAGAATGTATATTGATTTCGATTTATTGGATCCCCTATTTCTGATGCTGTTTTTACTCTCAGGAAACAAAAAAACAAACCATGTCATGACCAAAATACAACCAATTCTATGAACACAAGCAAAAACAACTTACCTCTCTCTCATTGGTACACATGGACAATTCCAGAAGCCCTGCTGCGCTTCAGCAGCTTTGTCATCATAATGCCTGAAAATTAAAATGACAACAATATGGTACAGTTCATAGTAATGACGAAATTATAAAGGTACTGTGGTAACTGGGAAGGAGCAAAGCATGAAAACCATCAAAACATATGTGTTAGGAACGAATATTTACCTGCAGGGGCAGAGTGGAGCGCCCAATGTATCCTTGTGCTCTGCCAAACCCTAAGCATGGGTCAATGAATACATTAATTAAATTCCGCCCTCAATGTAGGAATAGATGTTTCAATAATAAGGAATATAGAAACCACTATGAGTAGGGATTAAGACATCATAACAATAGCAGTACAAAACTAGAAATCAACTATGCTCCACCTAAGTGAATGTCTTTCTTATGCACGTAAATCAGTCAAACATGATATGCTTCTTATATGGATTTCTAGTAAAACATTTTAATAAGTTGTGAAAGTAAAGGAGTTTCCTAACTTAAAAAAACAGTTACCCATAAAATTGAACGGGTCGCTGTAGCAAAACTGCTTTTCAAGGATAAGGATATTCCAATTAGTCATAGAGTATTCTCTGAATCTAGGTCTAGACTTAGGTCCTATACTTGACTAATCCCTCTGTCCCATATTTTTATTTTAAGAAGGTAACATTTGTAAATATTTGACTAAAACAGTACAAAGGTTGTACTGAAACCATATTTACCTCTGTCTCATATTATGTAACACACTTTCTTTTTTAATTTGTCCAAAAAGAATGACACCTTTCTCTTTTTAGGAACTATTACTCTATGATATGACATGTTGGAACCCTCGCCACCATTAATTTAAAAGGAAAAAGATATGTGGTAACTCTAACCATCACTCATTTACAAGGATAATCTTGGTACTTTGCATGCATTTGACTTGTAGTTTCTTGTTTTTTGATTTATACTACTATATGTTATTTCTTGTACTTTGACTGTACTATTATTTCGTTGTAGCTATTGTTCCTTTTCTTTTAAGAATGTTTTGTAAGGTTTGCGTACACACTACCCTCCCCTGACCTCACTTACGGGATTACACTGGGTATGTTGTTGTTGTTGATAAAGAGTCTTTGTATAACAGGTATTCATTCATGTCCAGCCCACAAACTTCATAAGTATCTTCTCGATTACAATTTCTAAAATGTGACAGCTCTATTCTGTGTACAGCAACATAATTTGGAGAACCTCATAAGACACAAAGCATCCAACACCAAAAGGGCAAAGTCATAATCACTATCAAATAAAACTGATATTACAATCACTAGAAATCAAACTAATAAGCCAAGTTCTGTCACACCCTTGGATACATCCTTATGTTTGATGCTCTATCAAAACCCAATAGGATACTTATCATAGTTGCATATAAGATTCACTTCTTTCCATAGGTTACTTTTGATGTGGATGAGGCTTTAAAATCATTTTCATGAAAATGATTTGGCACCAACTTCCCATTCACCTCGGTTGTTATTGCTAATGTTTTTGGTATCATAATGTTATCATTGCAGTTATTTATTGGTGGGTAGCTATTATATCAATAAGTAAATGAGGGATGTAACCCAACACAACCAAGAACACCAAGAGGATCCTCAACTACCTAACACAGTCTAGAAGAGCACCTTCCACATTATCAAAAGACTTTTCCTTATGTGTGTGCGCCCATTGGTATTGATGCTTCTAGTGTTCATACAAAAGCTTTTCCATGGCTTGCTATCACACTACAACTTTTTAGTGCCTCTTCACAAAGAAAGGATTGCATTCTGTCATGTTCCATCTCAAAAGGAGGACAGCATGTTGGACTGATCTTTGTGATTGGCTTGTATTTTGCAATCTATTAACTCCATCACAGTCACATTCTCTGAAACAACTTGAGATAAATCAATTCTTCTATCTTGTTTATGAGATGATAAAATCTATTCTTCTATCTTGTTTATGAGATGGTAAATCTTTTACTCACATTATTAAAAGTTTCTCAATTTTTATTCCCTTCTTTGTGTTAAAACTTAAAAGTCCCTCTTACACCTCTCCTTTATCATATAACTAGCTTTGTGCTATTGTTCTCTCTTATCTCTCATTCTAAGTCTTTGATATCCCCTCAGTTCAAGAATTTCCACAGCTCCACAGTTTTAAATTTATATGTTCACAAACTTACACAGAAATATGTTTCTACAAGATACACAAAAACACACCTCAACCTAAAATATAAACTGAAGGATACCTGGGAAAAAGTGATTGGCTATTCAAGCTTTAAAACCAAGGTATCACTTTTTTTTTGACAAGGTAATAAGACCAAAGTAGCACTTCTGAGCAACAAAATACTATTCAACAATAATCAATCATCTATAGAAGCAACTTTTTGGAACTGAAATGATATCACACACTTGCAGCTTGTCCTAAACTGCATGTATACAGAATGCCATTATCTTGGAGTTAGTAAAACGACAATACAGTTTCCAAGCAGATACTATAAATTCTCACTTTATAGCCTAGGAGGGAGTATTCTAACATTCAAAATATTGTATAAGTTGTCGTACTCTGACTGCACTGTGCTTACAGATGACTTTTGGTCAATTTAACAGCATAAAATAGTATCTGCAAGAAATGGTAATTTTTCAACATGAAAGTTATCGAAGACAGCTTTCATGGAGACAAAAGGCCCCAATCCCAAATTCAATCCCTAAGACATAATCTCAGTAAGTAAAATAGAAAAGAATAATTAAGTGCCAAGCTTAGAGATTAAATGGAAAATATGATCTGAAACACATACTAAAGACAAACATACGAGTGTGTATAGTAAATGCACAATAGAGGTTACTATAAGCTGCAAGCAATGATCATTAAAAAGAGAAAGGGAAAAGAAAGTACCTTGATGACCACAGAAGTAACACCTTTGTCCATGCAGAAATATGTTTCTGACCTGCGAGCATACTGCTCCGAGAATTTCCTCATGATTTCAACAGATTTCTCTGATGGCTCCACTACATATGCAAACAACACGCCCATGAAATTTGCCATTTCAGTAAAATCAATAGATCAACTTCTACTGAAATCGTTTATTTGATCTTCCCCATTATATTTTGATCTAGCTGAATAAATACGTATTATCATTTCTCGGAAGAAATCACAAGTAAATCTATAGGTGCTTATCCCTGGTAACTAAAATGAGTCTTCAAGATCTATAACAGCAGTACATAGACTCTAAACTCAAGACTAAAATGTGAAGAAATTAAAATTCGAAACGTTATTAACGCCCAATTAGTCTCCATGGATCGAATTTCAGGATCTTATGGCCATACGCAAACTAATAATTCAAAATCGAAAAGAGAAAACACTGAAATCGAAATAACATTGAATACGCAAACAAATACAAAAACAGAATTCACAGTTGCACGAACTCTACAAACACAAGCTAGTTGTTACTCACTAGCAATAAATCAAAGCATTTTATTTCCAAAAATATGGCAACCGAGAGGAAATCAGAAGAAACTATAAACTGTAGGAAGTCGAAAAATGAGTACTTTTGGCTACGGTGAGGCAGCGATGAGTAGAAGGCTTAGGACGAGTAGCAAAAGATGAAATTCCAAAGCCAACGCTGTAGGAGGTGGAAGCTTGAAGAGTTCTCATGGCGGATTCCGGTAGTTGTTGCTTCGTTATCTCGTTTTTTGCTCCTACTTTCCGATTGAGTAAAAAATGTGGTTCTGTTAACCACCACAACTTCGGAAAGGAAAAAATCTCTTTCGTACAGCGTTGATATTTATATATTACTATCCGTTCTCTCCTTTTCTTTTCACCTAATATCTGAAGAAAAATTAATTAAAATAAAATTAATAAACAGGTCTCAGGAGCGCCACTCGTTGCAATATCGTCGGAGAAAATTACAGAACCACTTGTTCACCCGCTTCCATTACTTTACTACGTTGCGGCAACTTAGCGTGGGCTTCTGGACCTCTTTTCTATGAATGGGCTTTTCGACTTGGTCCATACTCCAACTCTTCTTTTTGAAGAGGAACTTTCACAGATAGTCACTCAAAAATAGTCTAATTACGCTTCATAATTATAGTTTGTTAATTACAATTTGTAGCTACATGTTATAGGGAGGAGAGTGGTGAGTGAGATTGGGAAAGGGAGGAGCGAGAGAGGATAGAGAGTGGGAGAGAGGTGAGTTGTATATGTATATCAATTAGATAATAATATATTATACATATGCATTTGTATATTCTGGCGAGCGAGGTTAGGAGAGGGAGGAGAGAGGCGAGCGAGAGTGGGCAATAATTTTTATAATTCGCATCTCGTTAGTATAATTTGCAGGTACGCTTGTATAATGCGTGTTTTTGTGTAATTGAGTAATATAGTCTGAAATTATACAAATATGATAAAACTAGAAATAACGAATTGATACAAACATAAACATATGAACTTTAAACAATTATACAAATTACATTATATAAAGTATATTATACAAAATCTGAAAACTACACGTTTATACAAACTTTAAAAAGTTATACACAAAAAGATTGAATGTATATGATGACAAAACTGAAAAATCAAAGGAAATCATAGTCATATACAAATACGAACCATTGTATACAAATACAAATCAAACGAAGAATTGTTTGTTGCGAATTATACAAATGTGACGAATTATACCAATGTGGCTAATTATACAAACTCGAAGTCAGCCCACGTAATTAATGGTTAATGTTAGTCGCAAGTGGTAATTATAGTAAACTATAGCTATGATGAATAATTAAGTAGTATAAGTTTGCTTAACCGCGTAGTTTTCCCTTTTTTGAAAGTGAATTTTTCAGGTCATTTGCAAAATTGTCCTATTTTGTGGTGGTCTTTAATTTATGTCACTCATAACCAAAAAACATAAATTTACATTTTCGTATCATAATAGTCCACATATTTTATTCTTGCATGACTTTGATTTCTAAAAAACTTATGCTCTATTAGGCATGTGCTTAATTGTTAAAGGACAAAAATTAAAGATCAAATCATTTAAAGGGAAAAAGGTTAAAGAACAATTTATTTGAAGAACCAAAACGTGTAATTTTATAGATAGTTTCATAATGTTATTTAGTAAATAACCCTTTTTTGTTGCAATTTAACTTGTGTTTTTTCTTTGTTGAGTCAATTAAAAATCTTATGAGAAATATTAAATCACAATATGAAATTTTACAAGTTATTATGAATGTTAGATCACATTATTAAAAATCTTATGAGAAATATTAAATCACAATATGAAATTTTACTAGTTATTATGAATGTTAGATCACATTCTAATAATTTGTCTATAGGTTGAGCAATATAGGAGCAAACATACTTTGAGTTGAATGTTGTCTAGAAAGATATTTTTTTCAAAGATTTATTTGCATAACTTTTAAGAATAGACAAAATTGCACATGATCCCTTATAAGAGGGATATTTATTTACTTTGTAGAAATACCGTTATAAAATCATTAATAATCATCAGTTAAATATTAAATTTATCTCCATTAATGGAAAGATATATTATAATTTGCAAAACAAAAGAGAATTAATTGTATCTTTATTTGAAATTTCAAGGACAAAAATAAATTGTGTGCGTTATAGGTCTCATTGGCCGCCACAAAAAAAGAGAAAGTAGTTTCCTAGTCTATATGGAGTACAAAGTACAAAACCTACCCCCAACTCAAAAGACAGGTACCTTTATATATTTCACAAGATTGCTCTCACTTTCCACATAACAATGGAAGGTAATAAGATTACTGTCGACATTGGTAATTTGATCATTCCCAATGAGATTGTCTTTGAAATTTTGAAAAGAATTTGTGCCAAGTCTCTAATGCGATTTAGGTGTGTTTCGAAATACTTTTGTTCCCTTATATCGGAATCCTCATTCATTGAAGCACATCACAGAAGTTCGGCCTCACAATTTCTACTACATCGGGTAACCTATACTCCAAAAATTGTCATATATAATTTATCTCTGGATCTGGAAGATGAAAATTTAGCTAATTGCCTCGTCCGGTATTTGGATGAGACATGTTTCCGTACTCTTCACAATATGCAATCGTCGTCTATCAACGGCATATTTTGTCTATGGAACTACAATGGAGATGTCGCTATTTGCAATCCTTTCATAAAAGAACATGTCTTTCTTCCTAAAGTAGCAGATATTGAAAAAGTTTCCCAATCAATAATAATTAGTAGTTACCTCTTCGGTTTTGATCCCACCGCCAATAAACATAAAGTATTAATGGGGTACATGGTTTTCTTTGAAAATAGGTTAGTACATGGGATCAAATACTTGATTTTCACCATTGGATTGGACAAGTCGTGGAGGGATATATCCGGCGGGTGGATGCCCAATATTTGTACTACAAATAACTATGTTTGTATCGACGGAGTTATTTATTGTGAAAATCGATTTAGACCTAATATTGTTGTGATTAGTATTGTTAGAGAAAAGTTAATTAGAACAATATCGTTCCCTGATGAAAGAGTATTAATATTACCGGGGATGATGAATACAATAGTAGAAATAAAGGGACAAGTTGCACTAGTTGTAAATGACAAGGATGATGTTGATGAAGGCTTCAGTAAAATTTGTGTGTATATTCTCAATGGTACTAGTCAAACAGAGGCATGGGTAAAGCATATAATTGAGCTACCATCATTGTCAACAACGACATCTTTATTTACAACAAATCATAAAGGAGAGATTGTATGGATTCCAGATACTAAAACTTTGCACATGTTCTTATATGACATTGGATTAAAAGAATGGAGAAAAGTTGAGATACATGGGAATTATGAACAACAATGTATCACGGATCCGTATAGTGTTTTGCTATATCTTGTAGAAAGTATTAGGCCCTTGAGATACCTTCACCTAGGCCAAGAGTCAATCTAGTAAGTACTCCTACATTCTTAATCAAGAGGTCTCGCGTTCGAGTTCCGTTGGGTATGGAGTCACCTTTATTAGGGAACGTTTTACCCCTAATGTGAGACTTTCTAGCACAAATTTAAATTTAGTCGGACTCTAATGTGGTTCCGGATGAGAAATCAAGAGAATCTAGTATTGAACAAGGATTGATTCTAATAAGCACATGTATGATTTAATTTTATGTCTCTTGTTTAGAATAGTACTGTTATAATTACTATTCTAATATCCTATTTTTCGGTTCTATTACTATTTGTTGTTTTCTCTGCATTGATTGTAGTATTATATGTTGTTTCTTATTTATTTTTTGTTAATATATATTTTATTTTTTTATATGTTTTACCTTAGTCGAGTTTATATCAGAAACAACACCTTACCTTCTTACCATAGAAATAAAATTACAGACACACCACTCTTATTATTGTTGTTATTGCATTTAGAACAATTTATTATCAAATGTTTTCACACACATGTGTGTGTATTGAGGAGTCATTCGCACTAATGCCTTTATTTTGGGCTGATGTTTATTTCTTGATCTTTAAATTTGTGGTGTTTAATTTTTGGTTTTCAACATTTTAAAAAGAGTAATATATGTGCAGACATTTGATCCAAAATCTAACATTGTCCAAAAGAGTAATTTTTTAAGGATTATATATATACAACTTTCAAAATAGGGACAAAATTTAATATTTGGGTAAATCATGTGTATAAAAAAGGGAAGTATATATATAATTCTCTAAAAAGTGAAATTTGTGAAGTACATAAATTTTACCACTCCTCAGAAATATAGAGATTATTTATGTTAGACCTTCAATTCAATGTAGTCCAGGAAAAAGAAGAAGTAATAGAACAATAACAAATGGTAACAAAAATAATAAATAGTAACATGACAATGCATAACTATAAAAAAATAATAATAAGATAGTTAAAGTACAAGAAACAATAAATAATAACAGAAAGAAAGACAAAAAACTACGTGAGCAATACTACAATTACTCTAAACATGACTTAGTTTGAAGGTTTAAATAGGATAATCTAACAAGTTTAAGGAGCTGATGTAGTATTTTTTTTTTATACTCCATATATATATATAGATACTATACCGTACATACTTTTACACAATATGTATATTACTGCGGTACATGTTGTGTATATTTCGATTATAGTAAATTAATGACCGGACGATAAGTATCTTTAACTTTTGTAAAAATTCACTAAGGCCCATTACGACATTTCCTGAACACCAAGGCCCATCATGTTATTTCCTACCCATCAAGCCCACTACGTGGACTGTCATGATTCACAAATCGCAACAGCATTCTCCCTTTTTTTTCCTTCTTTTTTTGAGAAAGATAGAGCTTCAATCTCACCTTAACCTGCTGGAGAATCAGCTGAATTTCATCGATTCATCACATTTCTGCTTCAATATTCATGGTAAGTCCCTCTCTCTGATCTGTGTCGTTCTGTACTTTTTTGCGTCACCTAAGTCCAAATGAAAAATTGTTGTGAAAATATGCGTTAGGTGTTTTGATGCGTCCTTGGTATGTTCGTTTATTACTTTTTTGGTATTCTTCAGAGGATTTTTGTTGCAAATTTATAGTTTCAGAGATGTAGCTTAAGGTTAAATTTTAACTGATCGAATGGCCATTTTATTCCTATAAAGAAGAATGGTGAGGAACCCTAAATTATATTTGGCTAGCACATGTGGGTATTGCTTTTGATCTTATTTGATGCCTGGATGAGTTATTAAGGAGAGCTGTTGCTTCATTGATCTGCTTTCGTTGAAAATTTTTGGGTTATTTTTTGAGATTTGGGTGTGTTAGAGGTTATGCAAGTTCATATTTTGAACCTAACTTCCTTATCAGAACTCTTTTATTCATATATCCGTAGCTTATTTTCTTTGTTTGTGTGTGTTTTTAACTTTGTAGTTTAGAATGAGTTATATGTATATAGATTAATAAGAAGTTTACGTAGTCTTCCGCTGTACTTGGAATTAACCCCTTTCAAGGTAAGCTTCTTTTTTTCAGGGAAAAGAAAAGTTTTTTACTCTATTACTTCGGAAGGCTTATGTAATTATTTTAGAGAGGTAGATGAAAATTAAATTAGTACCTAAACTTTGAAAACAGTTAGTGGAAGATGTCTTGCATCAGAGTTTCCTCCCTTCCCCTCCCCCACCCCAGGACACGGACACATACACATCAAAAGGAGGATATACTTTTTGTTTCTTCCCCTTTTGTGCAATTCCCTTAGCATCAGGTATTAACAATCTATTTTCGGAATAATTTTGGAGATGTTACTATTACTCTCTTGATCTTATGTTTCCATTCAATCAACTCTGCTTCGCTGAGTTTAGCAAAGTGTACCCCATCTAAAGCCTGGAAAAGAGGTGGGTTGTGGATGATCTCCTAGAACAGTTGAAACCTAGTGTTTTGCAATCATGATGTATAAACCCATCGCTTAGTGCAGTACAATACAATCTTTTACCTTTGTAATTATGCTTGCTCAATCTCGCCTCTTATGAGGCTAAAATTACTGATGTGTGGCATGTTCTTCTAACAGGCACCTATAAAGGGCCTTCTTTCTCTGCAACGGACTGCATTAGCTCAACGTTCTAGTGAAAGATGGGGCCTATATGGTAGGTTATTTAGCACTCAGGCTGCATCAACTGCTAGCACTCCCCAACCTACACCCCCACCCCCACCTCCCGAGAGGACTCACTTTGGTGGCCTTAAAGATGAGGATCGTATTTTCACAAATCTCTACGGAGTGCATGACCCTTACCTTAAAGGTGCCATGAAGCGAGGAGATTGGTACAGAACAAAAGATCTTGTCATCAAGGGTTCTGACTGGATCGTGAATGAAATGAAGAAATCTGGTCTTCGAGGACGTGGTGGTGCTGGTTTTCCATCTGGTCTCAAATGGTCCTTCATGCCAAAGACAACAGATGGCCGTCCTTCATATCTTGTCGTCAATGCTGATGAAAGTGAACCTGGAACCTGTAAAGACAGGGAAATCATGCGGCATGACCCACACAAGTTGTTGGAAGGCTGTCTGATTGCAGGAGTGGGGATGAGGGCTAGAGCTGCTTATATTTATATCAGGGGAGAGTATGTGAATGAAAGGAAGAGCCTTCAAAAGGCTAGACAAGAAGCCTATGAAGCTGGATTGTTGGGGAAAAATGCTTGTGGATCTGGTTATGATTTTGACGTATATATTCATTTTGGTGCTGGTGCCTATATTTGTGGTGAAGAGACAGCTCTTCTGGAGAGCCTTGAGGGCAAACAAGGCAAACCAAGATTGAAGCCTCCATTTCCAGCTAATGCAGGACTATATGGATGTCCAACAACTGTCACAAATGTTGAAACAGTAGCTGTTTCACCAACCATCTTAAGGCGTGGTCCAGAGTGGTTTGCTAGTTTTGGCCGGAAGAATAATGCCGGGACAAAGCTGTTTTGCATCTCAGGCCATGTTAACAAGCCCTGCACAGTTGAAGAGGAAATGAGTATTTCATTGAAGGAGCTGATAGAGAGGCACTGTGGTGGTGTTCGTGGAGGATGGGACAATTTGCTTGCTGTTATACCAGGAGGTTCATCTGTTCCACTGCTTCCCAAGAACATATGTGAGGATGTACTTATGGATTTTGATGCACTCAAAGCTGTGCAGTCAGGGTTGGGGACTGCTGCTGTAATTGTCATGGACAAGTCAACTGATGTTGTAGATGCAATTGCAAGGCTCTCGTACTTCTATAAGCACGAGAGCTGTGGTCAATGTACACCATGTAGGGAAGGCACAGGGTGGCTTTGGATGATCATGGAAAGAATGAAGGTTGGCAATGCAAAGTTGGAAGAGATTGACATGCTCCAAGAGGTGACAAAACAGATTGAAGGGCATACCATTTGTGCCTTGGGTGACGCTGCTGCTTGGCCAGTGCAGGGTCTTATTAGGCACTTTAGACCAGAGCTAGAAAGGAGGATCAGGGAGCACGCAGAGAGGGAGCTACAACAGGCGGCTGCTGCTTGATTTTTTATAAGGTTGGTTCTTAAACTTTTGTTACATTTACATTGTAGTGTTGATACTTGATAGTAACCATGGATCGTCATCTTAATAAAACATTCATCTAAAAAAATTTATTCGTTGCATGCTGTAAACTTTAATAAAGTGAAATTGGTTTCCAAACTCTTTATATCTAGTTCCCTTTTTTTGTTGGGATAATGGGTCTTTTTTTATGCTCTTATTGTTTGGATTATCAAAGATCATAGTAACATATACAAAATACTCCATGCCCAAGGTACACCTCTCAGGAACTTTATCTCCTGCCCTTTTGTAGTACTACTGACGTCTCGCTAGACCAATGCAACTTCAATTATTTCTGTCATAACAAAGAATTACCAAAATTTCCTTCCCAACCCAGAGAAAGCAACCCTTCTTTTGACCAATATAGGAGAAACAAAAAAAAGAAAAAGAGCAGCAGGAACAGTCATAACACTGGCGACTTTAGTGGATGTTGCATGACAACCCTGTGCATAGGGATGTGTTCTTTGATCACTGAAATTGAGGGACACGCCTCTCCAAAAATTAAGAAATTAATGAAAAAAAGCTTGAAAGGTGTGCCTGTAGTTATTATCTAATTGAATATAGCAAAATGATCTAAACAGCTCTGCGATCTTCAACATTTTGCATGCTCCATCTTCATGTATGAAGTTAAATATACTTGTCAATAGTCATCATATTGAATTGCTACACAGAGTCTCTGTAACCAGCTCTGCCTTTGGTCATGTCCCTCAAATATTGATTTTTGAATAATTAAATTACTTGTACGTGTCATGGCATGGCTATTTCATAATCGTTTCATGTCTCTGCTTTTCAGTTTGCTGTTTGATACCATGGAATAAATTTTGAGAAGTACCAGAAGTATGAATGTGGGAGGGGAAAGCAGGACGCAGAGCTTCCCTATATCCAGCCGCTTTTTATTGTCAAACTTGTGTAAAACTATTGTTACATTGTTGGCCCAATGGGTAATTTATGTTTCAGAGGCGGTACATCTAATGTCTTAATGTTTCCATACATTATCATTGCCATGGCTTTGATAGTTGAAAGATGCTTTAATATTTGTCGTGTTGCGTTAAATAAGAGCTACACTTTGGCAATTCCAATCTTCCCCATTAACAGCTTTTGTACTTTTGGCCTCGAAATTCCTTTGTTGCTGAGGCATATTATCTGTCATAGTCTTACGCTCTTACTCCCACTTAGATGTCACATCTTTGAGAAATGATCAAATACGGCAGGTAGGGGTGTACATAGGTCGGTTTGGTTTGGTTTGGGTTTTTATTAAAAAAAATCTAAACCAATTATGTCGGTTTATTAAATCTAAAAACCAAATCAAACCACATAAAGTCGGTGTTTTCGGTTTTGATTTTAGTCGATTTTTTATAACTATACGGTATTTGAAAAAGAGATCAAATATATTTTCACTTACCTGTGTGATAAGCTAAACTTAAAAAGTTAAATTAATAGAAATTTTCAAAAAGACAGTAAAATTCACACGAGTACAAAATATATTTTTTAAAACATCAACGTTCATTATGTTAAATTAATAAGATTAAAGGCTAGAGGCAAACTGAATACAAAACAAAATATTTACAAAGTAAATTGTTAACTTCGAATTTGAAAAACTATAACAATATAATCGTAACTTTGGATCTTAATACAAAATAAAAACTTTTACAAGCCCAAATTTGAAATAAAATATATAAACATTGAAAACTATAAACTAATTAAAAATATATTAACAAAGTAGATTATATATATATATTATAAAATTTTACAAGCCCAAATTTGAAATAAAATATATAAACATTGAAAACTATAAACTAACTAAAAATATATCTCAAGTAGATTATAAATAATATTTTTTGTATATATATATATATATATATATATTGTCGGTTTGGTTTGGGTTCGATTTGACTTTTTTTCTTTTAATACCAAACCAAACCAAGAGTGGTCAATTTTTTTTTTCAACCGCCAAACCAACCAAACCAAACCATAAATCGTTTTTTTTTTCGATTTGACTTTACGACGATAGGGAATGCTGTGAATTACTCCACCGAGGTATTAGATCGGTTGCTTCGTTGTATATGAAGCTGACAAACTCTATTATCTCTCACTTTGCGGGTGAGGTTCAACTAAAAGAATTTTGACCAACACATTTTAAATGTATTATTTTTAAAATTTGATATGAAAAATAATTGCGTTCTATTTAATATTTGAATATCTAATGTTTATTAAAAATAATTTGATAAAGAGAATGTCATATATTAAGATTTTGGTGAATTTAGTTGTTTACATACTTGTTTTGTCATGAGCATAACTAATCTAACACCAGTATGTAATCTAAAGGATCATGTGCAATGTGCGACATCTCTGTCTTTATATTGCTAGGGAAAATTAAATAGATGACATGTGTTCTTTTGAAACTTCTATTTACATAAAATGTAGGTCAGCAACTAGGAATAATTGAGAACTGATAGCGCCTATCTGAAACCAAAAAAAGATGGAGCTTGTTCGAAAACAATTAAATTAGCAGCGCCACTTAACTGACATACAGTTATAGGTTTCATCCCAGAATCTCTCCAGTTGATGCACAATGACCATGAGACAGGAATTATCATGTGGAACTTATTCCAGTTACTGAAATTCTGCAAGGAGAGAAGCTCGGTGGGAGCAGATTCCCTTTCAATTTAGATTCCAACTCCACACCAGGAAATCAATTGTCAGATGCATGCAAAGACAATTCAGAGACCATCATTGGGGGCACGAAAGGGTTGTTAGACGAGAGCTCAAGGCTTTGACCCTGACAAAACCAGTTGGCAACTTCTTGTTGCCTATGAAGAAACCTCCATATCATGGTTGGACTGCAAGCCACATTCAAGTCTGATTGCTGATATAAGCTCAGGAGATATTGACATCAGTTCCTTGTGCTCTCTGCTGTTTCTCGAATTTCTGGTGTCATTTCCATTAGAAGCAGCACGCTCTCCACCTGGTCCCCAACCTCTATACAATATGACTTTGCTTGGCTCTTGAGAAACAAGAACAGCACCTGTAGCTTGCTGCAGATAGGTGTCAAAAGATAGGCTTTCAGTAAATATCGGGGTAGTGCCAAATTAAACGAGCAACTTAAATAGCCAATAAACAAACCTCCAGCTTAAAAACCACCTCCCTAACTGAAGTCCCTTTTGCCCTTCCTTTGACATTCACAATCGCAAGAGGATACTTCTTGAAGTGTTCTTTGATATTTTTTGCAACTCCAGTAACAATATTGCTCCTCCCTGATAAAAAGGTGCAGAGGAAGACAAAGTTTAAGGTCAGGAGTCGCCAAGACTGCTTACGGGAAAGAAAGATCAGCAGCATGAAACGCAGAAAATGCGGAATTCCCAATCGCATCAAATAAATTTCTCCTGCTCTTTCAAGGTGAAAACTAAAACTAAATGCATCCCAGTTTACCATCAGGTCCACCACAAGTGAAATATTCTAATATCCCAAAACCAAATCTCAAAACAATGAGGATTTGAGTGAATATCCAACTCAGTGAAAGCTAAAGCTTGCAGTGTCATCTCGCTTAAGATGGAAACTCCCCACGGTTGGCAAAAGGTTAATGCTTTGCAACTCTATACAACAGACTACACCACGGTAGGAGGAATACAGAGAAAATAAAAGAGGTTCTCATTACCAACAGCAAGCACTGGTTGCTTCTTCATCTTGAGGGCTTGTTTTCTGAGAAGCAGCCTCTCCCTGTTGGAAAGCTGTACTTTTCTGGTAGGCATCCCTTCGGACCTACTCCGGGTGGATCTAAGTACTTGTTGAGGTTTTACAGAAGGAAGTTGAGACACCTCCTTTTTATTGTCAACTTCCCGAGGTTTGTTGAAACTTCTGGTCTCAGAAAAGTGGATCTTAACTTCTCCCTAGAATCAATGAGAAAAGCATCCAATTTTTTTTACCATTAACCTTGTGATGGAAAAGAAATAGAGTGTAATAATTGTGAAGAGAAAACGAAGTTTACCCTGGAAGACTTAGAAACAGATTCACTCACTGCACTCCCAAATGTTTTTTGATCCACATTCACATTGAACATACTTTTCGACTCTTTGATTGATGAAATAGATTGATGCTGAGGTTGAATTGTATCACCCACAGCCTCAACCTTGCCCTCATATTGGAAAAAAGGATCAATTGGAAATTCTTGCTGAGAATTGTGGTCGGTGTCTGAGGAATCACTTGATAATTCTTTCTGAGAACTGGGGTCAGTGTCTTCTGCAGCATCCCCAGAATCCTGAGTATAAAAGCTAAATAAGCTTCTCTCTATCAATACACACTGCAAAAGAATAAAAGGTGCAAGAAATGATACTACGGAGAATGTGAGGACAACCACATACAGATGAAACATTTAACCATTGATTGATATCAAGCATTTTGAACATATTTCATAATAGGCATAGCGCTTTTTTTCCATATTGCTCAGTACTCATCTAAAAATGTTTGATTCTAGAAGGATTGTTTTTACAATGATAGCATGTGGCTAGGTAGCAGGAACACCTATGACAGATAGAAAAGGTTACGAACAGCAAATTCCTTAAACTACAAATTTGGGTCATGTGGGCAGCTATGTTGACTTATCATTAATTATGATGACTAAAGAAGACAATGACACAGGATTCTACAACCAAGTTTTCATACGTGAAAATAAGAATGCGGGTGGTTATATGTCCACAATCCGTCTTAACTCCAGATTCATCCATCTCTTAAACATAGGTATTAACTACACATGTTGTCCTAATAAACTTAATGAAAGCATAAAGAAATGCCTACGACTTGAAGGCAAGTTGTTTGTGCCTATTGGGGTATCTGAAAGACTTCTGAAGGTGACACTCTAGCTTGTATCTTATATATAGCTGATAAAGGATCTCGAATCCAACAAGCATCAAAGATATGAGAAGCAACGGGAAACATAATTGTTCCTTCAACAGTAACAGAATATAGTGTACAATAAATGGATTAATTTTCACCTCAGTAGGACTTGCTAAACTAGACTGGTAATTAGTTCCGCCTGCAGCATCAGATATTCCCGTCACTGGTACCTGCCTATCAACTATATCCGGGGACTGAATATGAACCATCTCCTCATTTTTGGCCTGAATCAAAGCAAATCATGCAACATTTCAATATAATTCAGAAATGAGCTAGTAACTGGAACACAAAAATCAAAGCAACTCCAATAAGGTAAGATAACACACCAACCGTGACTGCAAAGCCTCTATATTTTGTGTAAGCTTTAAGACATGTAATTTCAACGACTGCATCAGAAAACAAAGTAAAAGAAAGATGAGCAGTGGAAGAGTTTTGGCAGAAGCATCTGAAAGAAAGACAAGTGAAAAGAAGAGGAGAAAAATGGAAATCTATAGAAATAAGAAACCTCACAAGGGTAGAGAAGCTTACAGACTGTCATACAAAATGGTTCACCTGCACCTCAACTCAAATGTGTTGCAGAAATACATTGATACTTTTACGTTATTTTCCTTTCTATTTTTTTCAATGGTAAAGGTACAGTGATAATAATAGAAGGAAAAACATCTCTAGAAACAAGTGCCAGCAAATTTAACTAGTTGCGACAACAAGAATTAGAAACAGATACATAACAAATGGAAGTTGCCTTCATTAATAAAAAAACATCAAAGTACCAACACATAAGCTATTCCTTATGTTGAGTTACGTAGTTAAATGTTTAGATTGGTTAAAGGCTTCCAAAGTGGTTTATCGAGGTCTTGGATTACTAGTTAAATGTCTAGATTGGTTAAACGCTTCCAAAGTGGTTTATCAAGGTCTTGGATTACTCCAAAGTCTAAGCATGACCATACGATTTTGGGCTGAAAGCTCAAATTCTTTCACATGGTACTAGAGATAACCTTTGTAAGTCTATCATTGCACCCGAATCATGTTACACATGCAAGACGGTGTTGAGTTATATGGTTGTCGCACTTGGGCTGTGCAAGAATTTCCAATGGAGTCCATAAAAAGATGAGCTAGATGTTGGATTCTTTCACAGCTCAACTTACCATGATTCCTTTTTAACCAAAACCCCCACGTTTATGCCTAGACGTTTAAATGACTCGACGTACTACCACGACCAAAAGTGGATCACATAAAATAATATGATTTTGATACTGAGTGACAAAGTTGGTTATTCTTCAGACCACATGAGGAAAGTTTTTTTTGGAGATTTTCCTTTTTTCGAGTAAAGTTGGTTTCTTTCTATGCATTCTAACTCTGAAATTGGCTGGGATAAGTTACATTTCAATTCTAAAACTCTTCTTATAGTCTTTTAGTAGAAAGTGAGATGTATAGCTGCAATGATATTTAAGCGGGTAAATCAGACCGTTTGATTTTTATTTTTTTTGAGATTAACAAAAGAATCAGAATGTTAGATTTTGAATGGAAGGAGAGAAAAGTATAGTTGATAAAGGGATCAAATCTACTTCAAATTTTAAAACCATGCCAAAGTCAATTACTAAAATAAAGAGGTATTATATTTGGAAACTTCTAGAAGCATTTACTGGCACCTTAACTACTAGAACATTACCTGACGTCGCTGAGCCTCTATAGAGCGCTTCATTGCTTCTCTTTTACTTAGAAGAGTCTGAGGCCTCAACGAAGCAGGCCTTTCATAGTTCTTTCCTCGGTACACAATGATCGCATGACCCTTATTAACTAGCTCAACAGCAACTAGTATTCCCCCACTCTCTGCCTCTAGCATCCTAGCTATTTGGTGGACCTCTTCAATGGTTTTCCTCCCGGTTATTACCTTTACCAATTCCCTATACTTCCAATGAAGGTGCATGTTCTCGACTGTTCCATCAAAGACTCCCCGCCTACCTGAGCATGGGCAGAGAAATACATGAGTCAACTTCCATAAATTTGTTTGCAAAAGAAATAGGCTTGCAGTACAGAGGTACTCACCAAGAAGTAAGAAAGGCTTCATTCTCAAGCCAATCTTCCTCAACATGAATCTTTCTTCTTCAGTTATTCCCTCTTTATCCATATCAGATTGTTGTGGCACCTCATCCTCCTCAAGCTCCAGAAGGAGCTTCTCTGCCTCGGTTTTCTTTTCCAATGCCTGGCATGAAAACATAAAACATTCAAAAATAAATATTAGAATCTGCAAATGGACAGACGCAACCATTATGAATACATACAGTGGTTAATTTATCTGCAGTTCTCTTGATAGCAGCTTCCATGGAAGTAAGTTTCTTTTTTTCTTGGACACCTTTCTGGTTATTTCTGCGTGCATGTCCATCATCAGAAACACTTCCCGTAGTGGATTGTTTCCTTTCCTTAGCATTTGCTACTGATGAATTAAAACCATTCCGTTTTTCCTCTTCAAAAACTTGCTTTCTCCGTTCTTCTATTGCTGAAGAGACTGCAGAGGGCAAGAAGTCCTTCCCTCGGTAGAAGACAATAAATTCCCTATCCCTCGAGAGCAAGGTTCCTCCAGTCAGCCACTGCAAAGTTTACTTTTATGTGAAACACAATAGGATAAGTTTTACAATGTATAATCAGTTTCTAGAAAAGACCAAAGTGTTGCATAAAAACAAAATTATTTCATCAAGGGACTAAACTAATTTCACAAACCTTAAGCTCTTCCGCCATCAGTTCACTGTTAGTGTTCTGAACTCCTCTTTTGACGGCAACTTTTGCAATTTCACATTTCTCCCAAAGCTTCACAATTGCAGCAGCCAATCCTTGGAGTTTTCTGTTTCTCCCTGACAAAAATACACGAGCAAGTATAACAAGTATTTTCTAGTTAAATAACAGTCTGAAATCAGATTAAACTTACCTAATACAAAATGGCAAGGCAAAGGTCGACCAAGTCTCCTCAGTGTTGTCATTTCATCATTTGTCAATTTAGGTTTTACTCCATAAGGAAGTAGACGGAAAGGTCTCTTGTACCCAGGGACTATAGCTGGCAAAAGATCTGCATCGATAGGCAGTGGCTCACAACCCCACCAATCGGTAAAGCGAGGACCAAGTCCTTCCAGCAACTTGTCTGCTTCTTCAGTATGTTCTGCCTCTCCAGGCAATTCAAATCGGACTCTGTCTGGAGAACCTACACCCTGGATTACACGTGGAGGAGATTTTCTGTCCGATGCATCAGGTTTTACCGCATCTGTGCCAGATGAGTTAGTCATATGCTCTTCCGTACCCATGAACAAGTCCGGGGTAGCATCTTGTGCACTGTTATTCTCGAAGCTATTTTCAGAGAAATAAGGATACTTGTAATCAGCTCCTCGATACAAAATTATATTACTTCCAGATCTCCAGACAACAAGACCTCCAGTTTTCTTCTGTGAATATTTAAATAAGCCAGAGTAATGATAAGAATTATGGCAGAGGTGTACTGCACATTAAAGCTAACTTACGAGTTATGAATTCTACCTATGAAAAAGCAATACGGTTAAAAACCAAACCATTATAATTCTTGATAAGTAAACTCATGTCATATGGAGCATAACATATCTGAGACATCCAAAGGAAACGTAAATTCATATACTCAGAATTAGTGATATAGAAAAGTGCAAGGCAAACAACCATAGGTATACAAGGATCAGTAAACCACCTGCATACATTCTTCTGGTATCCATGTCCTCTTATGCAAATTAACTCACTTTCTTTAATTAAATATGCAACACAGAGGGCTAAGAAATTGCCAAAGTGAAGCTGTTAAAATTATTTTCTTTACATTAACCTACACATGAAAATCTTGGAAAAGTCTCAAATGAGTTCATCCAATAAAAACAAACCCAAGAAGGCAGTTTCAATTTCTTAAAACTATGACAATTGAGTATTGGGGTGTAAGTATTAACCTCTAACAACTCATGAGTCCTCTTCATATTCAACCTACATATGTCCTCACAAGTAATTTTAACGAGCTCGATACGCCTCCATCTTTCATGAATACCATTCACAATCCCCTCAGTAATCCCAGCCTTTCCAATCTTTAACTTTTTCCTGAGCGCAATCCCAACTGTCCTCAGCCTCCTCAATTCCTCAGCTGGCAAAGTTAGCTCCGCCAAACTAGGCGCTCTCTCTTTCTTATATTCCTTATTCTTCAACCTCTCTTTCTCTTTCTCCTTCAAGAACTCATCCCTCAGTTCATGAAACTTCTGTATAGAGTTCCCTAAACCAGGCTGCGGTACTAGGTTTTCGGGCGTACTCCAACTGGTGTCAAGCGTGTGACCCACGCGGTACTTGGGTAGTTGCGTAGGCAAAGGAACAAAGATTTGACCAGGTGAGTTAGCAGTGGGATTAGAACTCAAAGCATTTTCTTGGGTTTCTTGATTCTTGGGTTCTTCAACAAATCCAAGACTGCGTAGCTTGTCGGCAATTCTTCGGATGGCGGATTCCGGTAAAGCTTCAGTATCAGGGGATGTGGCGAAAACAGGAAGGGAATTACGAGGAAAGAAGGGTTTTAGAGAAAGAGAAGGTGTAATAGAGAAGAGGGGATGTGATGGTGAGGGGTTTAAGAGGGTTTTAGAAGGGTTTATGGGATGGAAGTTGCAGAAAGGAAGCAACATTGGTGTTGGGGAAGATGATGCTATCCTTACATTGACAGATGATCAAAATGCCTCAAAAGATTTTTGCCCCTACGCACTGGCCACTGGATGCCTATTTATATTAAGTTAATTAATGAACTTCAAATATATGATTTATATAAATAATTTTTAAAACTTATTAATCATAATTATAATTTATACAATATGCAATTTTATTTTAATTCGTTAATTTTAAATAATTATTTAATCAATTGTTTGACATTTAAAGACTCTACTAAATCAAATTCATATAAAAAGGTTACTTTGTTTTCATATAGCTAGAAATCCTGATATGCGACTCTCTTTAAAATGGACATTTAAAATTGTGGTCTAATCAAGTGGTTAAGAATTTGAGATGTCACGTTCAAATTTCAACAAAGAAAAATTACTAGATAATTTCATACTCGATATTTAGTCGATGTTAGCAACTTAGATACCTTAAACAAAACAAAAAACAAAAAAATCTCAGCTACCACCATTGTTTTTAAAAAAAAAAATGCATATAAAGGATTGACTCTAGTATGAATCTCCTGTCCTTTCAGGATGCAGGAAATAAAATTTAGTTACAACGCACATCAGGTAAAACAAAACAAAGCATGTAAATGTTCTTTTATACTTCAACAAACTAAACATGTTTCTTCCTTGAGCACTTTGAAACATCATTTCTACCATCACAAGGTAGCGGGTAAGGCTGCATACATGTCACCCTCCTCGGGGACTTGTGAGATTACATTGGTATGTTGTTGTACTGCAACTCTCGTCTCCAAAACAACAAGGAAGTATTAGAAGTTGTAAAACAAGACTGATAAATTGAACAAATTTAAGGAACATCCTTCTTATTAAAATTTTAAAACTTCTCTTCCTCCGGCCCCAATATCTGGAGACTTGTGGAATAGTTAAAAGGGATGTTGCATCCCATTATTTGCATACAACTTTCATCATTTTACAAATCAGAAATCATACAATATGTCAACTGCATAAGTGAATGAATGATAATGAGCTTCACAAGTATCTCCTATTTACAGTTGAATTTCATTGATCACTGAATTGATATCATAAAACCTTTTTTCAACCTTCACTTGGGAAGGACTTGTCAGCAGATTGTATACGTAAAGGCGTTCATGCAATGACCGTGTGACTATCCCTGCGTATGGATCATGTAAAATAAGGAATAACATCAACCGTGAGACAAACAGTAATCGTTTTATTTATTTATTATTGAGAATCTACAACATATGACATTTTCTTTAGCAACTTTCTTACTGCTCTAAAGTCTTAAACTCACATTTTAGCCTGCAAATACTGATCCACGGTGAGAGGTTTGGGACCACCAAACCAATTGATCATAAATATCTCTTCGATCTCTAATTTGTATATCTGGAAATCGTGACTCTTGGGCCAACCTGCCATTGGTTCAAAATAGTTACATGTGAGTAAACATAGGACGACGGTAGCACTTTAGAATGGCAGATCAAGACATTTACCTTCCATCTCAGGGTGTTTTGTGAATAAAGCAGTTTGAGCAAAGCTAGTTTCCTTTGGATCTCCAGTAACCACTTTCAACTAAAACAGCACAGAGACAAAGTATGATAATGTTAGCAAGAATGTGGACGATATTTTTACACTTTAGGACAAAGGAACTACAAAAGAAACAAGCAACTTAGTTTTCTGGACATCCAAGTCATAAGTTTGCATATCAGCATATACTTCATATGCTTAACAAGTGAACCCATCAACGTCGTAATTGCTTCAATTAGCACAACATAGAATGATAACAACCATGGTGAAAATAGATTCTCCAATTATCCATATTATGACATTTTCAATCATTGGTTAGCAATTAGATCAAATATTATGTTTTTTAGTTTCCTCTTATCTTTTCGACATTGATGCAGACCAACTACAGTGCTATAGTGAAAAATTGAGGGCAAATGATTACCAAGGAACAGTTGGTGGAAAGTTCAGACTACCAGTCTGTTTCAGAATTAAATGTGTGCAGCAATGTGCAAGGATACTTCCAAAATTCCGTGAGCAAGCATAATATTGAGTTTTCAGGATGACTCAAATTACCATAATAAGGTTCATAGAAGAGCATTATCATGTTCTATCATCCACAAAATGCACAAATTAATTTGGAGTGAAAAAAATGCCCTGAAATGTCTTTTATATCCTCATGTATTGTGTGAAAAAAATAACTTTAATAATATATCCTCATGTATTGCGTGACCATCTGAGAAACTAACCTCAAATATATCAATATTTGGATCAAAATCCAATTAAGTTTTTTGCCAATAAAACATCAAGCTAACTACTAGCTAACCTTGCATTTAGTAGGTCCAGTTACGTGTCAAGATCTCAGAGCCCAATTTTTTCTTAGAGATTCTCAGCCGTAGATGAGTCTCTCTAATTTTCTTTTATAAGGTTTGGCAAGAGGGCCCCTTCCTCATTATCCTTGTATAGAACCCACAACACAAAGTGGGGCTCCATTTTCCCTAAGGTCTTTTATCCTCCTTTGTAAGTATTTCCTTTTTTACTGTTCATTTCTAAATGTAGAACTAAGGGACACTAAGGGGATGCACTGAACTTTGGAGTGAAAAAAATGCCCTGAAAGAGTGGGATACAGAATATTCAGCATGCTACAAAGAACTCTTGTTTAAAAGACAGCTGCATCAAAATAAACAAAATCTCTTGTGTAAAGGAGAAGAGTTGTTAGTGCAACCACCTTTCCTACGAGGGTAATTTTGGCACAAGATGGGTTCTCAGGATCTTTCTTGCCACAAGTTCCAATGGCGTACTCACTGATTGTAAATGATGATCTCTGGTCTTTCAATGCATTTCTAGCAGTGGGATCAAGAGTTGTTAAGTAGAAGTATGGTATACCACGGCCTTTGTCCGGTAACCCATCACTAAATGAGACAACATTCCTGCACAACAGAAAGTACCTCAAGATAAGACTACTAAAACAAGCTTGAACAGCATCAAATCCATAAAACATCTCATTCCACAAATCCTCCATCTCTTGTCCTAAAGTTTCTCGGGGTTCACGAAACATTAAGTTCTAGTTGATAGATTAGAAATAATTCGAAGTCCAAACCCCTTCAAAATCGAACAAATAACTATCTCCTGAATTAAAATTATCACCATTCCACCTTCTTATGTAGACATTTCCTTTTCCTAAAGTGATACTTGACTTACGATCATGCAGCTTTAGAATGCAATAAAAGAAATACTGTAAATTGTATGCTAAGAGTAATGGTAAAAACAAATACATTTCTAATACCAAATAACATGATGGCAATCCGGTTGACCCCTCCTCTATGAAGTAACATAAAATAAAAGACATCTAGAAACCTTCTTCTTTCCTTTTTGGTAGTAAAACGAGAATTCTGAGAATCAGGAAATACATGACTGCAGAAAAGCTTTCCAAAAGAGTCCACTTTTAGGACTATCAGATAATCTCGATCCAGTTATAAGCAAAACTTGAGACAAACAAAATAGCTCCCCAAACAATTTACAGAGATATAGTCTAACATACATACCCGAACGGTGCTCCTCCCATATCACTTGCTATAGTACTGCAAAAGAAAGGTCACTGAATCAGCTTTCAGTTAAAATTATCTGTTATAATTTATTTAGTCAGTACTGTTATCTGTTATAGGCAATAAGTTGACTTTAGCTGGCCACAAATGAAAACATCTGTAATGCAGATTTAACCCTCCATTTCACTTTGTTTGTTGTTTCAAAAGAAGGTCTCTTCCTTTTTTGGGCACTCTTTAATCCAACTTTCCATGTAGCATGTTTTAAGACCATATATTCCTCGTATCTTTAGTTTAACACCACAAGATTCAAGTGTCTTCTTTACTTTTTAAAACTCCATATCAAGTCAAAATCAGACATACAAACTGAAACAAAGGGATTAATTGAGAAGTCGTACCACACAAGAAACAAGAAAAATTATGTCTTTACACTTAAAGCAATCAATCAAGAACCCTCGATCTATCTAGGTTATGAACTATGAAGCAAAATCAAGAACAATCAATCAACAACCCTTGATCCCAAACTAAAAATAACAAACCATAGTAAAAGATTCGATCTTTCAGACAGAAAAGAAGGGAAAATAGTACATACTTGAGAACACCCCAAGAACTCTGAGAAACGAGCCATCGAGCAAATAAAGCAGCATCATCCGGCTTGGGTCTGGACATTGACAGTAAAAGAGGGCGCCCATGAACAGAATCTTGGAAAAAAGCCAAGAAGAACACCAAAAGAATTAAAATCGAAGCTGCTCTGTTGATGATATTCATGATGTTTACTGTAAAATGTAGGAGTATTTGCAGTTTATAGATGAGAGAGTACTATCTGGTATTTATATACTTGTTATATGTCTAGTGCAAGATAAGGATTACTATGATTTTGAAATTATGACTTGCATAATGAGTATAGCCAAACGG
The DNA here is from genome assembly GCA_029582725.1 of Solanum chiquidenum. Lineage (NCBI taxonomy): Eukaryota > Viridiplantae > Streptophyta > Magnoliopsida > Solanales > Solanaceae > Solanum > Solanum chiquidenum. Next base: position 22,635 of record JAJOOS010006191.1, on the reverse strand, counting down.
AAAGTGCAATTTTTTACTCAAACAGAGCAAGAAGTTTCGGAGAGGAACAGCATAAATGATGCGTGCACACGAGAAGAAGTGCAATATTAATAGAGGATTCCGGCACCAAAATGTGATAAATAACGTGGGGTTTTAAAGAAAGTGCCTATTCTGGTATTTTAGTTGTGTCATCTGTTAAGTATTTTGTTTGTTTCCATATTTCATATGCGTACACATAAGGAAGGAAAAGATATTTTCGGATTTCTTATGTTTAAAAATAAAAATAAAAAACTTAGAAAGAAATGATTTTTTTTCTTATAAAGGGTAATGAAATCAAATCCCCCTCTTGGCTCCATTAATTTAGATACACATGATAAAATTCACTTTAAAATTGCAACAAATGTCAAGCATTTATTCCTTTTTTTAAAAAAATACTTATCTTTTAGGAAAAAATAAGTGTTTTGAGGGAGTAGCGGGAATTAATTTTTAAACACTAAAAAATATTTTTTTCCCAAAAACATTTTATGAAAATATAGTTAGAGGCACTTTTTAAAAGTTTAGTCCAATACTAATAGTTGCTAATAATTTTTTTTAATTAGATTAGCTAAGTACAAATTATTTCTCAATTCTCACCAAAATCATTTTTTGCAAAAAGATATTTTGAAAAAAAAATTATACACTTCAAAATAAGTTGATATTATAAACTTAATCAAGCAAGTTATAAATGTGTCAAGGGGTCGGTAGGAGCCTAGGGGTCGGTCTATGGGCGTGTAAAGGAGCATGCTTCTGGGGGTTTGGATATTGGACCAGCCTATAATCTATTATTAAAAATTTGTTTGAATTGATTTATTTTACATGTAATAATATAATGTTGATTTGTAATATAATCGTGATTATTTATTATTATCTTATTATAAGGGATGAAACTTGTCATTGAAGTCTCACATTGATTTAATGGAGTAACTTGAAACTCATATGACCTTGATCTCTCTAATCTAAATAACTAGCTTTTGAATATGATTATCCTAAATTGTATCATATACTCCCTCTTTTCTTAATTACTTATCAACTTTTAAATTGACACACACCTATTAAGAATATAAAGTTTGACATAGTGAGTTTACCATTTTATTCTTATTAATTATAAAATGGATTAATTAAAAATTTAAAATTTTCAAAAAGTTCTACCTTTTTTTCAAAGTAATTAATTGATGATATAATAGGTAAAAAAAATTGTTCTTTCTTGATTTGTCAAAATGAACCAGTAAAAAAAGACAAGTAAAAAAAAAGGAAAAAAAGTTTGAAATATATCCGAACTTTGGCCGAAATCGTTGTTACGATACCGAACTTTGGAAAGGACCTTTTACCCCTGCACTATTTAATAGTGTCTTTTAAAGGTATATATGTGCCCACGTGGACATAAAAAATATTGCATAATTATAAATAGTAATGTGTCCACATGGGCACATATATACCTTTAAAATACACTATTAAATAGTGCAGGGTAAAAGGTCATCCATAAAGTTTGGTATCGTAACAACAATTTCGATCAAAATTAAAATATTTTTCAGGCTCTTTTCCCCAAAAAAAAAAAAAAAAAAAAAAAAAACAAGTAACTAGGCACACAGAAAATGGTATAATTTTAGGACCAATGACCTACTTATACATTTACTTGGTTTATTTTAATTGTTAACCCATCTAAATTTTGCAGAACTTCACTTATTTTAGAAAGAAAAGAAGGGAGTATATGAGTCTTGGAAAGTCAGGTGAAAAGCAAATTCAGACAAGTCTAACTTGAGGGACGCAGACTAAATAGGCAGGCACAGCCTTGCCAGATCAACGAAGCTTCTCTTCAACATAGAATTTCTTGAGATCTAACGATAATCAAAGTCAACAATGGGGCTATTCGGCTATACTGTCGCCGGCGGCGGATTCATACTAATCGGCGCTTGGGAATCTCTTGTCTCTTCCTCCGGTGCCCTGAAAAATTCACCACCCTCGTCCACTACCCAATCGCCGCCACAAAACCCATCTACAGATAAGAATGAGCAAGATTCTGTTTTTGCTTCATCGGTCACCTTTGTATTAATCTTAATCCTTTCGTTCCTTTTCGTTCTCGATTCCTTGTTATCCTTTTTCGACGCACTCAACTCAAAAGACAACATTGGTTCCGTCCTTCAATTGCAGGTTATCGCGATTTCTCTTCTTTTCTTACTCTATTCGGTATTAGGTCTCATGACCCGCTTGAAAAAATCATTTGATTTACCTTCACCGATCCTCAATTTGCTTTGTCTCTTCGCTTTTGCTGAGGAATTTTTGTTGTTTTATCTTCAAAGGAAAGACCCAAGTGGAGTTGAGAATCATTACTATGATCTCTTGCTTGTGCCTATTGCTATTTGTGCATTTTGTTCATTTCTAGAATTGAAAAATCCCAAAGCGAATTACACTAGATTAGGACGTGGGATTGGGTTAATCTTGCAAGGGATGTGGACTCTTCAAATGGGGTTTGCTTTTTTCTCCGATTTGATTGCACAGGGATGCTATTTGCATGAAAGGAGTAGAGGCAACTACACGGTTAAGTGTAAAGGTCATCCTCAGTACCATCGAGGTGGAGCTATTGCTACCCTTCAGTTCAATTGTCACCTTGCTCTTCTTGTAGCTGTGGTTACTTTTGTATACTCAATTGTGTGTAAAAAACATGGCATTGGCCGTGAACATATGCGGTATAGACCTATTGGAGCTGAGATGCAACACTTGGAAATAGATAGTCAAGCTCATTTTACTTTGGAGTCTGATGAAGATGATGACAGTGAGAATGGGATAAAAGAAGAGATGAATGTTGAAATGCAAAAGGCTATCGTACCTGTTCCTGAATCAGAAACTAATGGCTATCATACCCATCCTTGAGGAAATCCATGGTTTCATTTTTTTGTTACTAGGTATAAAGATATATTCTTTGCAGAGGGGTTATGGTTTAGAGGTTGGGGTTCCCTTTGTATAAAGGATTTTAGATAGAAAAAAGAAAGTTTCAGTCTTTTTGTATTTGATGATTCTAGTTCAAATTGCAATGTTGTGTTAGAAATTTTCTTTGAAGTGATTTAAGTATATTTTCCTTTGTTGTGTGTCTATGGAAGACTTGCTCTTTGATACTAATGATGAACTAACTTTTCTTATCAAAAGGAGCTTTACTATATTTCCATTTCACAGCTCATTCTCAATATTTGGAATTTTACATAGTAAATGAACTTTCTTTTAAGATTTTAGAATTCAGGTTGGTGAATATCTAACTTTATCTAGACTTTGAATATTGCATTCCAACGACCGGCAAACGAAGGAACTCACCAGATTTCACAATCTGCCTACAAGATTAGTAGTTTGCTCTTTCCCGTCGATTTCCAGGTCGACCAACAATGTGACCCACCAGGTTCTATCTCTCCATCTTTGTCATCTGTTGCTGTGGTTTTGGTGTTGATATTTGTGTGCGGGTTTTCTATACTTCATCGTATTTATTTTGCTATAATTGCTTGCTAGTTTGTAGTATAGCTCATCATATTTCATTCTTGCTAATTGCTTTCTGGATTGCTTGCTGATTTATGTTATTGTTTATTAATTCCTGGATTGTATTAGTTCTTGGGCTGCGTCACTGTCTAATTCGTTGCTTGCCTACCTACTTGTATTGTCTTGTTGATTTGTGCCGGTAGTTCCTCGTTGTGTATATTACTTCCTTGATTTGTTTCTTCTGCTTTAGTGTCTTTGGTTTGTGATGATAGACTAGGGTCATGTTCTCGGGGAGGGGGCGCGGGTAAGGGGCGGCAATTGGGTTCAGAGTGCATCTATGCTGAGATTAGGGTTGTGGAATATTGGGTCGCTGATGGGGAAATCCATAGAGTTGGTAAAGATCCTTAGGAAGAGGAAGATTAGTATAGCTTGTGTCCAGGAAACCAAGTGGGTAGGGGGTAGGAATGAAAGGTAGAGGCAAAAAAGTTGGCTTATGTGAAGTTGGTGGAGAGCAAGGAGGAGGAGGGGACTACAGAGATGCTTATAAAGCAACGAGGAATGGGCCAAAGTTGGCGGTTACGGCAGCAAAACCGACAGCTTTTTAACGCTTGCATGAGGAACCAGAGGACAAAGGAAGAGAGTATACTTGCTGATAAAATGAGAGGGAAGTACCGTGAGGAAACTTAGTTACACATGTTTAGGGGTGACAATTGAGCGGGTTGGGTTAAATTTGGGCAGGTCAAAATGGGTTAAGACCCGACCCAACCCAAATTTGTTCGGGCCAAAATGGATTGGGTCAAAACGGGTTAGGTAACTGGTTACTGGTCATAACCCAATCTGCCCAAGTTTGAATAGCTTTATTTTTCCACCCCTACACATGTTGGTTGCATTAAGTGCCTTTGTAGGAAGTGCATTGACATGTCTCTGGGGTAACCACTAACCACTGCCTTATCTTCTTATAAATTCTGCGAAGAATGACTTTCTGTTTGAAAAGGAATGTTGTTTGTTGAGTAATTAAAGAACAAATATAAAGGAAAAGAGTAATAGCTCAGGAGTTCATAGTTGAGTAATTAACGAACAAACATAAAGGAAAAGAACCCCCACAAATCAATGAAATTATGTAACTCAACAAAGTGCATATACTTAGGGCACACCCTTAAATGGAAAACCTAATTCTAACATCAAATTATTCAATTTTTCTTATTTAAGAGAAGCATGCTCAAATTAGGATAATCTAATATTTGAGAAGTCTAAGTAGTCCCCAACTCCCGAACCCTTAATTACAATACCTCTCTCCTGCGACCGTTTCAGTTCAAACCCCTCCACTGTTGTCAGCGATCAGGTTTTTTTCTTGCCTTGTATTCTTTGTATTATCTAACTTTTTCAGGCCAAATTTCTGGTCAGATTTGGTCTTTTCCAACCATAATTCCGATAACAAGGTGCCTCAATTAAAAAATAATAATAGCTTACTAGTATGGTAATTAATTTTAGATATTTCACTCATAGTTTGGAAATTTGGACTATCCTTAGTTTGTTATTAGAATTTGATTACCAACTTAAATTTGTCTTGTTGACAATTACGGGTGTTTCTTACTTTAGGTTTAATAACACCAGAGAACTTTACTTTGAATTTTGCTCCATAATCATTCATTGACTTTGTTGATCTCTTCGTGTCATCTTCTAGGAATGGGAACTCCCATGCACATCCAAGAAGAAATAATTATGGATATGTTAAGTAGACTGCCTGTGAAGTCTCTTTTTAGATTCAAGTGTGTTTCAAACTCTTGGAAGGCTTTAATCTGTGAACCTAGCTTTAAGAAACAACATCTCAATCATGCCAAAAATGACAAATTGCTTGTTCTACGGATTGCTAAGGATAGTAATATTTTCTTCTATTGTTCATCTTTATTGACGACAACAACACCACATCAAATCGTTAGGGATGTACAAGAATCGGTGTGTGTCCCACAATGTGTACCAGGGTATTACCATATCTATGGTAGCTGCAATGGCTTGTTTTTAATTGGGATTAAGCAGAAACTTTTTTTGTGTAATCCTTCTACAAGAGAATCAATATTACTACCATCACATTGGGATAAGTTTTTTCATGGTTACATTCATGGAATGGGATATGACCCAACTAGTGATGACTATAAGGTCGTTCACATTCCTGAAGAAGATGAAAAGGCACCCACTGAAATTCTCTCCCTAAAAACTGGTTCCTGGAGAAAAATTTATGGAGGTTATTGTTCTCTCCAATCCGGTAATATGGAATGTTTGACATTACTACGAGGATCATTTCATTGTCTTACTTATTCCGTAGATTCGATGTTTTCTCTGATTTCATTTAATATTTCAAATGAGGTGTTTGGAGGATTACCATTGTCTAAGGAAATGCCCTTGTTTTTGGACACGATCGAGCAAGGTGTTACAGTGTTAGGTGGAATGCTTAGTGTAAATTTTCTTTATGAGAAGGAGGATACTACTATTTTTGATTTGTGGGTAATGAAAGAGTATGGTATGGAAGAATCTTGGACTAAATTATTTACGATGAGAGATAGCAGGGATGCTTATGAGGTGTTACCAGTCGTTCCGAAATATATATTTGCAGATGGTGAACTGTTGTTCCGTTCTGATAATAGAAGAATTGTGCTTAAAACATTCAAAGAATCAGACAAAAGAAGCAATCTAGTATGGCCTCTAACTACTGATGAAGATACAGATACCACCAGGGATGGATTTGTTTACACAGAGACTTTAATCTCTCCAAAAGATTGTGTTATTGCTTTGAACTAGTATTTAGATTATTCATTAAATATTTATTATTGGTATGATTTAGAAACAAAAAATGTTTAAATCTGTCCATACAGTCTGTGACTTTTTCTGTTCAATAGTTCATTTTATAGAGCATTATATTTTGCGCAAAAATTCTCTGTATATAATTTATTTATTTATTTTTCTTAGAATATTCCATGAGAGTTTAGATATCTTCTATAGATACTAGAGACCGTGCCAATACAGCCCACTAATAATTTCATGTTTATGCAATTATAATAATTAAAAAATTTGTAAATTATGCACAAAAAGATAAGAGGTTCAACAACTTGCTTTATATTTATTTAAAACTAATAAGGTGGTAGATAAGGGTAATTCTGAATTATTATAAACAATTTATTATTTAAATTAATTTGGTTACAAAAATATCAAAATAATGCAGGTGAATGCAAGTATCTTAAACTATATGGAAAGGCCGGTAGTATTATGAAATCAAACTATAAAGGAAGACCAGTATCAAACCTGAAAGGAGTTCTCCTCTAATTAAAAAGAGTACAGTTACAATTCATATTGATTGGAGGTGGGTTTTTATATTTTAAAAATATATGCTATAATTCAACTTATTTCTAGTCATTAATTTAAAAATCAAAGGAGTTTTTATCCCATCCAAAATGCGAAGGGTACTGTATTATCACATCCAAAATATTAAGTGGGCTTTTTTAATTTCAAATTTTGTTAAGAGTAATTTTAAAGAGAAAAACACTAAGTTTAATAACCTTATTGATACAAATCAAAATTAAATGACTTTTTTCAATATTTACTCATTAAAAGAGGATGTGATGCACATGCACTAGATAGGAAGTCAAAATATATATACAAGCTGTGCAGAACCTTCACTTTCTACTTAGAAATGAATGTGCAAAACACAACATTCCACAGTAACAAACTACCAACACTCTAATTAACAGTCCTGCTTCTATAAAATCGACAGAAAACCATAAACATCAGAAAACTGGTTGCACTTGACAATGCCAGAAACCAGTAATAGTTGTCTAAACGGGCCTTGCTCATGTCATCGGCGAACCAGTTCTGCTTTTCTCCTATTGAACTTGTCAAATGTTCAATCACTGTTATAAGGAATGAGCTGAAGAAACTACCACAACCAAATACACTAGTATAAAGAGCTATGCCTAAAGTTCTCATATTTATTGGAACTTCAGAGTAAAAGAACTCTTGCATACCGACAACTGTGAATATATCTGAAATTCCCAATAGAATGTATTGAGGCAGCAACCAAAATATGCTCATTGGCAATTCTGAAGTTAAAGTAGCTAGATTTCTGGCAATATCCAGTCTTTTTCTTTCGGTAACAGCTGCAATTATCATTGCTATCACTGAAAGGAACATCCCTATTCCCATTCTCTGCATCACAGTGATACCTTTCTCATTACGTGTCAAAACACGAATGAAGGGGATAAAGCATGTGTCGTAAAGAGGCATGAGCAGGATTATAGATATTGTGATTGAACTCTGAAGTGCAGCTGGTGGAATTCGGAAGTTGCTTCCAATGTTTCTTGTCATTGTCATACCTTGTTTAGTGAAAAATGTTGCAGGTTGTTGAAAAATCACTGCAAACATCAGAAGCATAGTCCATACTGGCAGTAGAGGTAGTACTACTTTTAGAATTTCTACTATCCCATTCTCCGGCTTTTTATTCTCCGTGCTGCCTGAATCTTGTTGGCAGAGTGGTGCATTTTCAAGTCTAAGAACAAAAAGGCAAGCCACAATGAGCATTAGTTGGCAATCATTTTTAGTTTTTTTACTAGGTTACCGATATGTTAGAATTGAGTTGATTGTATGAAAACATTTTAAATTGTCAGTACATAGAAATTAAACTCGTTTACAAAAGCTTTAAAGAAACACTTACTCAATCTCAACAACTTTTGACTTGTTGGTATCTGGTACAGCAATCTCACCACAGGTCAATCTTGAGGTAGCCGCTCTAATAGCTTTAACTATATGACCTCCCAAAGACTTGATATGGATAAGTTCACCATCCGTGTTATGTGTATAAAACCGGTTGCCAAATCTGAAGACTACAATCGACACTATCATGGCAATCGAGGGAATGGCGAAACCTAATCCCCATCCTAACGTGTCCTGTATATACGACATAATGGACACTCCAAGTAGGCTGCCACAACATATGCCAAAATACCACCAGTGGAAAAATGTACTCTTTTTCTTGGAGCTCTGGTCATTCTTTGTACAGGGCAATTCTTCTTCGTCATCCAGTTGGTCCGCTGCAAAAGCTTGTAAGGACGGGTTGTAACCCGCTTGGCCTAGTGAAATTAAATGCAGAGACCATGATAACGATGAAGAGAAGCCTGATTTGTCCACAGATGTCCATGGCCATTGTAATGCCAATGATGTCAAAGCTAAAAGACCCTGATTATTTGATCGTCAAAAAGAGTCATCGTCATTCAGTATATCTCCCTTTTCATTGAGGCAATAATATTAATCTTAAGTTCATAAATCATACTACCTCTGTTTCAAAAAGAATGATCTCCTTTCCTTTTTAATCTGTTTCAAAAACATGATTCCTTTACTTTTTTGGCAACATTTTAAATTTAACTTTCCACATGAAATGTTTAAGGCTACAAGATTAAAAAAAATGTTTTGGTACATTTGATGTAACTATAATTTAGAACCACAAGATTGAAAAGTCTTCTCTATTTTATTGAACTATGTGTCAAGTCAAACTAGATCATTCTTTTTTAAAGAGATGAAGTATTAAAAATTCTATTTTTCATTCAGAAGACAAATCAAACGCCTCTTCCAAGATAAACAATTGTTTATAAGTTACTTATAACAGTGGCAAATCTTTTATAAGCACTAAGGCAGACATAATAAATGGGCGACAAAAGAAGTGACACCTGAATCAGCAATAACGTAAGTAAAATGAGTTGACAATGAAACAAAACTGTTATACATACTTTAAACAGAATTTGTTAAAAATGTATTAATTACGTGCAAGATTTAAGTTATAATGCAATTTTTTATTTTTTATTTTAAAATGGAGGTGGGTGATGGATGACTCAGGCTCCACGTCTACGGTCCACCGTGGCTGTTAACTAATGATTTCCGTGTAGATAATCCATCTACAAACACTAGTCACACCCAAATATGCAACAATAAACATAGATTTTCCCCCTTCCCCGATAGTGGCAAAAGTCGTCTTTTTTTAAGATTTACTTTGTTTTTTAAATTGAATTCTCTAATAAAATGAAATAAAGGCATAGTCGTGAAAGCACTAAGGGGTTGTTCGGTTTGCTACACTACAACAGTTTTAAAGGAATTCGCGGCAATAACATTAATTCAATTGCCGTTAAATATTTTTTGCGGCAATACTAAAAAGAAAACTTATTGTCTCTTTTGTGGTAATGCGAACAAAGTTATTACGGATAACAATACCAGCATTATCATCCAAATCCTTTATGGGATAAAATATGATACAAAATGTATACGGATACTAACTAATTATACTCATAATCAAACACGAAATAAATGATAACTAATTGAAACTAATACTATTCTAGTACGGTGTTCAAAACTTTTCCTATTTGTGAGATGTTTGGAATATTTTTCAACGACTAAAAAACTAAAAATTCTACTAACCAAATTTCGAAGAAAATGTAAAGAGTGTCACATTTACCATTCAAACTTGTAACCTAAGCACTACATTTGCAGCTAGACTGTACTAGAAGCTTCTTTAATGTTTAACTCAGAAGGATTCAACAATTTGTATTCATGAATTAAAAAGTTTTGCCTTTTAACTCTACTCAAACTAGATAATTTTCTAACAAAGGAGATTCAATTGAAACTGTACGATATCTAAATTGAAACTGTACGATATCTTTTGCAGAAATGCAGAGTAATACTGTGTACAATAAGACCTTATGGTTTCGTGCATAGCGAGAGACGAATTGAAAGGAAACTTACGGCAAAATATAGAGAAGAAGAAGCCAATACAGTGGTGTAGCGGTCCAAATAAGAATCAGCTAGTGGAGCAACCAGCAATGGCAACATAGACGTAATACCACACCAATTGTTAACCATCTTTGCAGCCGCTGAATTGCTCATTTTGGCCACATCTGTTAGATATGTCACTAAATTTGATGCCACCCCTTTGAATGAAAATCTCTCCATTCCCGCTATAACTGCCAAATTAAAACCAAAATCCACACTTCCCATGTAAAAAAATTATCTTCAAACAATAACAATATATTCAGTATAATTCAAACGACTTTAATTACCCCGCGCCTCAATTCTAAACAAATTGACATGAAATGAAAGGGAGGGGTAGTTACCTATGAGGAGAATACATGGTTTGTTGAGATTTCTTGGACTTTGTCCTCCAGCCATGAGAAATTAAGTTGAAAAGGAGAAGTTGGAGAAGGTATAAACGAGGCTATTAATTAATTAATTAATTATACGTTGTTGCTGCTTTCATCTGGTCTTTACTATTTCAGTCACTACACAAACAAATTAAACAGTGTTAATATAGTGCCGTACTCGAAGATGTTATATTTATATTGGCTAAGCTTGCTCCATCCCAACTAGGCAATTATTAACAATATGCGTATATATAGTGACTAAAAGTAGAAAAAAGAAGTCGAGTCTATTTCAATAAGTAAGATAACTTTTATATTGAGACGTATAATGGAACACTAGACAATCACCAAAAGCACTCATCAAGAGACAAATTTTGATGGCATTAGGAAAGATGTGTTTCTAAATTATTTCTTACTTTAATCTTGGCAGACAATTTTGTGGCAGTTGATAAACAGGTGCTAATAAATAGCTTGGTAATATTCGAGATACGTACAAATTAACTCAAATATGAGCGTCAATCGTCATCACGAGGAAAAAAAATACTCCCGACTTCAAGTCTTAGCAACTAGAAATTAGTCCGTATCTATATTATTTGAGATATATTAGAAATAAATATCAGTGATTTAGCGCTAGAAAAATGCACAAAAGTTGACTCAGACAATATTGTTATGATTTTTAAAAGAAGCTCCTTTTATCGTAGGAATTTTTAGAAAAGATTCGAGCCTTAAATTCGAAATCATTTTAAAAAGAAAAAGTGATTTATCCCTAAATAAAACTAAACTTGTTAATATAAATTTACTAATCCGACCCTAAAATGAATATCAAGTGGATGAAAAATAAAAAAAAAAGAAACAACTTTTCTAAAAGATTTAAAAATGGAACACTAGGACAATCACTAAAATTTTCCTTTAGGGAAATTAAAGTTGTTGATAATGAATTTGATTTAAGTTTAAAAGGAGATGCATTATTAATTATACAACATTCCACGTTTCCAGATGGCTGTGTCGTCACGTCGATTAAATCTTTATATGACTTGATGCTAAAAAACTCTCAACATTTCTGACTCCAAAAATGTATGCTAGTTCATTCATGATGTATTAATATTGCTTTATAATGCTTGTCATTTGGCAGTTGCAACCACTTGGGCTACCTCAGAACCTGCCAGGTATTATTACCTTCCCAAATATATATATTTTACTACTTCTGTCAATTGGATAAGCACACAAATAAAATCATAACAGTTTCATTTACAAAAATTGGCAAAAACCCACTGCAATAATCAAATCATAATCACATATAAACAGGAAATAGATTATGGTTTAATCCTAACGTTGGAAGGACACGGATTAAGATTTAAAAAATATTGATTGAGATAAAAGGTTAGTAGATAATAGTAGACCAGTAGTGCATTATTTCACTATTCATTAATACTCATACTAATATAATCGTAGTATATATAGTTTCTAGTGTTTCATATTTTTTTATTTTTACTAAAATTTTGAAGTAAAACCTCAAGATTTTTCCCAATTTATTGACTAGTAAACCACTTGTTAGGTGTGTTGTACTGACTACGAGTACGCTTGCACTTGCTGCAAACGCCATTCTGTACGTGCACTATAGTAGAGAACTTCCAAAAATCTTTTCCTAAGTTTGAATTTTGATTATGTAATACTAACTTTCTTTAAGATTTGACATATACGGCTTATTTATCATTAATTAAAAAGTAATTTCAATCTTACAAATTTTACCTGTCTTACACTCTTCTAATTAACTAATTAGATTTCATTACAATAAAGGGGTAAATATTAAGGGGTAGTTTGGTTGAGGGATGAGATAATCTCATGATTCATACAAAGATGGTGAGATAAATAATTATAAGACTAAGTAATATTCATTATCAAATGCAGAATAAAACTATAATCTCGTAAAATATCTAGAGATTATAATTCATATCTCGTACTAAAAATGATTGTACAAAATAATTTCATAGGACGATCTAGAATAGGGTCCCAAATTATTACGGAGGCCGGTTAGTTTTCAGTCACTATGTCAACGTATGCTGGTAATATGCAGGGAAACGTACACACAATACCAAATATTTTTTTTACTAAATTACAAATAACTTATTATCTGATAATAATCGAAACTTAAAATTAACTTATAAGTTAAGGTCAACTAATGAATTCTTTTAAAATCATTCACTATGCTCCATTGTCCACATTTCCAATACTTATAGTTAAGAATTAATTAATATAATGATGAGTCCAATAATAATACTCCAAATTTTCAATCCACATCATCAACTAATCTAAATGATGCAAGATCCTCCTTTTGGGATCAAAAGAAGGGAGTACTGTTGACATAAAGTGGTTACAATGACAACATAGAAACTAAAGGAAAAGGTTCTCATCTCCAAGACACACACAAACAGCAACAATTTACCAATCTTTTAATTTGCATGATCATCAATCAAGACAATAGTGTTAGTAAATTGCTTCCCAATTGGCAGTGAAGTGGTGATGGGTGGTTTAGTGATATGGAATTCACTTCAATTTCCCTTCTCCTTTTGACTCCACTAGACCACTACTTTTTCCTAATTTGGCTCTTTGCTTAGTGCTTGGAAACTCCCTTAAGCTAATTAACTTTTGTTATTGAAATGAACAGACTAACTCAACCTAAAAAGTTATTCTTCACTTTCAATTCAGGGTTGGACCTGGACGTATAAGGGTCAAACATCTGCAAATAAGAATTAAGATGAGTCTTACTCGGATATCATGTTAAAAAAAGTAAACCTTACACCTAACTTAAAATTCAAAAGATAACTCACGAGTAGAGGATGACTCGAACTAAATTAAAGAGATCGTCCATCCCTTAAACCACCGAGGTGGGACTCTTCGCAAACTTTAAGACCAAACATTTAATCTTGCAAAGATTCTCTACTACCCAATCAGTTGAAGCCTAACAACGTCTAGTCATCTGAATTTTCACGCCAAAGCCCATACATATTATGCGCCATTTCTATAAAGCAACATCTTTATTGCAATAGATAATTTGATAAGAGTTACCAGCTTTTTATTATGTGTAAGTGCATCTCTCTATCTTGCATTAAACATACTACACGTAAAAAAGTTGTATCATAATAGAGGTGAGCATGGTCCAAAATCAGAGTAAAAATGAAACACCAAATTGAACATCGTACTTTTCCTAAAGAGATGTAGATATAAAGCAGAGGCACCAAAATAAGAATTTGAATCAATGAGTAGTAAACCACCAATGGTTTTATTGACAATAACTATTCGTTCTTTTCTATGCTTCGATCATCATATTATGTATTGTTATTGTTCTCTTTTACATTACTTTATTTTCCTTTCACTCGTCATTTTATTCTGTTTTACTTGAGCTGAGGGTCCATCGGTAAACAACTTCTCTACCTTCACAAGATAGGTGTAAGATTGCGTACCCACAACCTTCAAAATTCACTTGTGGAATTACGCTATGTTATTGTTGTTGTTGTTATAATTAAACAGCCTATTAACTTATCTTTGTTTAGTATTTACTCACCTCGTTTATTTTTTAATGTTTTATGTCAATTCTCCAAAGAGATCTTTATTTTTGCAAAATGTCATGTTAACTCTTAACTCAGTGAATGTCACTTGAGTACTAAATAATTTGTGGCAATGTTATTTGAACTCTTTTAAGAGTATTATCCTATTTGTGTTGGATTCTCAAAAGAGTGAGTATTACTAAATAATTTGTGCCGTTTGGACTCTTTTTTAGAATCTGAAGCACCCACCGGCCGTGTTTTTGAAGAGTCCAAAAAACAGAGAGGCACCTAAAAGTTCAATAGTAATTACTTTTAACAAGTTAAAGGTAGGAATTTATGTAACACATACCGCACCTGCTTTGAACTTTAATCACGAGAAGAAGGCGGGAATGCAATGCTCCGATTAAATGCTCGTCGGAAAATTAATTGATGATTATGAATCTATAATCAAAATGAGAAAGAGCAGAGATGTTATTAAAATTATTTTCCTTTACGAATTAAAGAAGTTGAGAGTTTCAGTGGTTACCATTTAGTTCTCGTGGGAATCGCTAAGCTGTTTAATTGAACCTCGGGTTGAAGTACATATTCAGATAACTAGAACAGGCAAAGTTTGAGATTGAGAAGATAAAACAAACAAGAATAGGCATTGGGATTGGGGATCCACTTACGTAAAACATTTTGTTGGCGCTTTTTAAGGGGTTTTAATTTGGATCTATTCAAACTCTTATAACTACCAAAAATTGCAAACTGCTCACTCACTTTTGTTAAACGAAATTACTAGTACATGTTAATACTTGTAAAAACTTTATTTAGGAGAACAGCATTTGACAGATTCAAATGAGGAGTAAAACATGGCCCATAAAGTGAACCAAAAATAGTAGACGTAGATGAATCTATAATATCGACATCAGCTTAATTCCTTAAAAATTATTAAATGCAACAATATTAATACAATACTCTTACTTTAAAAATAACAGAGCGAACATGAATTAATATGTTGGGGGGAGAGAAAAGGAACTTTTTTTTTATTTGGGTCAAGAACCTGTTTGCATTTGCTAAAAAGGCATACTAGATGAAAGATATATCAGCATGCTCGAATGAAAATTTAGACAGACTTTTGCCCCTACTTTGTATTGGTCTTTCGCATCATAATATCCCACAAGTTAAAAAATCAGGCACTTACCTAAGAAGTTTGATGTCTTTATGTTTGAACCCTTCTACTGCTATTCGGAGGAATTGGAATATTAGCGCATCAAGTTTAAGAAAGCAAGACGTAATGAGAAACACAATATTTTCCATCCCAGCTACAGCAGGTTACTTTCCGAGGAAACCTTCTTCTTTTTTTCAAAAACAAATGTTTCAAAAAGACTCATCATTTGCATACAATCTGTCGAGCAATGTCATCATTAGCTTAATATAAAAAACATGTAGTACTACTATATTCTAATAACAACCTTAACTTATGCCCTATAAAATTACCTAAGCATTCTAATCCCGCCTACTTTAACATCTTCTTGGAAGAAAACCATGTGCAAAGCAGTTCTCCTTCTGTTAGCACCAGCAGTTTCAGTAACATAACGCTCTTCTCTGGAAGTGTTCTGAAGTTGCTGTGTTACAGCAGGAACAATTCCCAAGCCTTCAAGCCTCAACTGACAATGTTAAAAAAAACCTAGGCAAACCGCAACTGTGACAATTTTACAGTAGATCTTGAAGTTGTGATGTCGAAAACAGAGTTGCAGTGGTGGTCCTTGAACTAGCACGCCCTAATTCAGCTTCAGTTGGGAAAAGGATATACAAGTGATCTATACCTTCACTAGTGGGGCCTTAGTTCCAACTTGTAAGCCTGTATCTCCATGGGTGAAATGAGGACATGCCCATCATGAGCTCCATCTCCAAAATGGTCGCCATAGCCAAGTATCTCTATGTCATCATGCAAAAGATTTAAAGAAGTAGCCTTTGCATTCAACACAGCCAGATTCTTGAACATGTAAAACAGATTAACGGGCACATCAGCTACACTTGAACATTCTGACCTGGCCTTTCTACAGTAAGAAGAATCCCAGTGTCGTCTCTGAAAGACTAGGGCAAACCTAGGCTCTTCAAGTTGTTGTTGAGTATACTTGAGAGGACGAGGAACCTTGAAGTTGACAATATGCAAGTCACATGGTAAAGAAGCTGCCAGGGGAGAAAAGGACCTAGGGGGTGGCTGTACAGAGATTTCCTCAGATTTCTTGGCAATGAATACATGAAGAGGATAGTTTAGGTGGGCACCAACCAAATGCGATAGAAGAGACGGATTTAGAGGATGAGGACCTGTAGTTTGGTTTGCTTCTGTAACATTAGACTCCACAAGGATATGGAAAACAACATTCATTGCACGGTTATCCATCACTCCTTGGCCTAGACCACGTCCATCATCCCTTACCAATCTCCTGTCAAGCATTATCTCTAACCATCCATCCTTGAGACTTGCAACACCCAAAGACTGCCTAGTGTGGACAGAGAAGCGGTCTCCATGTGGTCCTTGCATAAATGCAAGGGAAGGTATTGGATAATAGTTGCCCTGTGTAGGGATCTTATCATAGGATTCTCTACGGCTCATCTGGAATCCATTTAGATCAGAATAGAAAATCCTTTTGTTTTCAATATCAGTCTTGTACCTAACTATCAATTCCCTGTCATTGAGTTCATGACCAAGAAGCTCAACATGATACTCCTTCTCAATAATGTGTTCCTGTATGGTATCGTGACCGTTATATATACGGGTGCTATGGGAAATTGGAGACTTGTCCCATGCTGTCATTGGGTAAGAATAGACCTCCTGTACCAAATGGCCCTCCGAGATAACCATAATCCCACCAGCTTGTATGATTGGCTCAGCCTCACCCTCCGGTTTGAACAGGTAGGCTCCACCTGTGCTAGAGTACATATCAATTTCTTCATCAATAACATTTTGTCTACCATCACTATGGCTTACTTTCTGCAACAAACCAAACTTGGTACTAAAGGTGAGTGTCAGATGTTCATTCTGGATTGCTGCTTCATTGCTATCAAACTTTGAGCAAGTGTATGGTGATGGGCAGGAGATATTTCCAGAAGACACTGATATTCTAAGTTGTGCAGGTATTGCCTTCTCACATCCAGCAAATCCATTCGCAACATAATATGTTTGCAATCCCATGGCAGGTACTGAAGCTTTCCAGTACACACGATGTCTTTTAGATAAAGTACTTCTCTTATCATGTGACAACTCTGGAGATATCTGGCTTTTAATACATGTCCAGTTTGAGTCCAAGATTGTTACATCCGGCCTCTCAACAGTGACCATGACAACTTCATTTCTTGTCTGCTCTGATGGATTGAAAAGGACCACCGTCTGAACAGTTCCTTCACGAGCGCTGATGGCTTTAACCACTGGTTGGGCATCATATTTAGATCTCGACTGTGCTGGTTCAAACTGAGAAGGAGGTTGGTCATTTTTCTCATGGCGGATCCCTAGTAACACCTCAATAGCCTTAGACATAAAAATTTGAAGGTCTTGCAGAGCCAAGTGCATCCGTGTTCCATAGTCCTGCACCACATGGTCCTTGGCAGTACCAGTGACCCCATCATGATGCTGAAAAAGTGCCAAGTTCCTTCTCGCTGCGGTCAATTTGTAGGAAAATCCAGTAGGCAATTTTTCACACTGTATTCTCTGGCAGTAACCTAATAGGAAAGCCATCAACATTTCGGCACTGCGAAGGTTATGCTCCAAAACACGATCAACTGCCTTGAAGAAAGGCCTGGAGACATAATAGCCACTCCAGTAATCCTGTTGTCTGTCAGCGTAAGTGAAAAAATCACCTGACAGAGAAGGAAACCCCCCAATATCACCAGATCCAATCTCATGTGGACGAGAATAGTTTACTCTGTCAGCCTCATCACGTAGTGTTCGGAAATAATCATCTAAAGTACCAAAATTAGCCTCTGCATTCAAGCCAGGGTTGGAATTGATATAATCAAACAGCATTTGGTAATTCCGAAACTGAGCTTCTGCTTCATCAACACTGACATAACGGAAATCATCACCTAGAGGAACAAGAAGTGTATTTGTTCGATATAGTGTTGATTTCTTTCTATACTGATCCAAAAGTTTAAGTGCTCTTTCCTTCACATTTTCCTGGGTGGTCTCCTCAGGATGCTCTCCCCAAGGACATCGTTCATAAGGAAACCCATACATTCGAGCAAAGTCAAACTGACAACAAATTGCAGGCTCAGGTCCACAAGTATGTGGAACATCATAGGAATAAAATGGCATCATATGGACAAAAATATCAGTTCTTTCTTCAGCATCCCAGCTCTGTCGCCACACATATTCCAAATTCTGGTTTAAAGCCAGTTCCTTCTTCAACTCATAATGAGTTCTCTGTATTAGCATGTTCTCGAAACCCATACGCCGCAAAAGATATGCCATAGTTGGTGAATAGCCGAAGGGATCAATGGCCCAAGAATTTTTAGGAATTACACCTATAGTCTCATTCAACCACATATTTCCTTCTGTAATCTGAGCATAAATGCAAAAAATCGAGATCTAGATTAGTGAATAGTACAAAATGAAATGAGAAGCAAATGAATATGAGACCAATATGAATTGAGAAGAAAACAGAATGACCACCACAAAATGCAAAACAAGGTAGAAAATCCACTTCATCTCCAATTCAATAAAAAAGTTGATCCAAATCAAGTTATATTGGCAAATAAATTAGCAACAATCAAGCGACTAACTAGAGTCAAACAACAAATCTTTTCTTGATTGTTAGTCAAACGACATAAAACCTACAAATATGAAACTGAAACTGTCATGACGCGAAATACCATATACCAGACGAATTAAGTTGCCTGTAATAATTGATACCCCATTGGTTAATCCAATGATTAATGATTCTAGGAAATTTCCTATAACATATTTTTAGACAAAAAGATTGGATGAACTTAAAAGTTTTAAGCTGTGACTGTTTCATATGTAAGAGGTATCCTTTTTGATAAATATATAAAGTAAAATATATCAATTTTACACGGGGTATGTTGCTGTCGTTGTTCTTGTATGTAAAGTAAAACCTACCAGTTCATATCCAATTCTTGCCTCTATGAGAATTTCGATAGCTCATTAATTTTCTCAAAATGAGCTATTATCTACCACAAAGTCTAAAATATAGCATCTTCACACTATTCCTTTCAGTATACATCTAATGAGTAATAATTACATGTCAAGTATTCCAGCAATAAGCATCCATACCACAACAATGTTGAGAAAAATTCTAGCATAATATTTAGAGTGACAAAATCACCATAGCACTACCCTAAATTAGAGAAATATCAGTCTCGATTTCAGACACTAGTATTCTAATCTGTTGTAAATTACAAATCATAAGCAAGAAGAGCTTAGATATCCTATATTACAACCAAATGGAGAAAATAATCTCTGTTTTTCATTTATAGATACAATTCTTACTACATGATATTGCAAATATGTAAAGATACCAAGGCAGAGAATAATAAACAGAAATTTTCTTGTTTACCTGTTCAATAATTGCAAAGTAATGTGAATTAGCCTGCAGAAAAAGGAAAAATTGAAAGGCCGTAAGTCAACCATTATGGCATAAAATTGTCAAAGCTCCATTTATTCAGAACAAATTTGAATCCTTCAAAAGCAATTACAATTATCCAAATATCTGTATTTCAACGAATTTTTCTTATAATTATGCCATTTCCTTTTAAATATTTGATCCAAATTTATGCACCGAAAAAGCTATTTGCGACTTCAATTATAGGAAGAATCATGACTCCCTCATAATAAGCTGTCAAATTTAAACACACCAGACTTTTTCTTTAATCCGCATTTTCTGTTGTTTCAATGTTGTATAACATTAATGGAGGTTTACCTCATCATTCATCACCCAACCACCTCCGACAATTTCTAGCTGCCCATTCCTCACTAGATTGGTAAATGTCTCTTTCTTTTCATTGGTTGCATCCCTCCACCATCTCTCCAGATAGGACATCTCTTCCCATATAAATTTCCTCCGGGAATCCTAAAAGGAACAGAATTCAACAACCAACAAGTTATTCAGAAATTTAACATCCATATTAAGCAATGACAACAACTACCACTACTAATATGCCTCAATCTCAAACTAGTCGAGGCCTGTTATATTAATGTCAATACTCATTCTGCTCCATTTTTCCCAGTTTCATTCCAATAATCAATAAAGGGGTTCTCGAAAATTAGCATTGTCTAAGCTCATACCTAAATCAAGATCAATTAAAACGATCAGATCAAATTAAAAAATCGTAGTTCAATCCAAACAATCTAAATTCATCACATGATGAAACTCAACTAAACTTGACACTGAAATTACCTTTGGAAGTGTTTCAACAAGGGTATCTAGGATGTGCTTGGACTGCCTATCATAATACTCCTCAACCGTAAGCTTCCAACCAGGATCATTATGTGAATGTGGGACAACAAATATTTTCAACTTCTCGGAATCCCATTCATTGCCTTTGTAGTTCACGTTCCAACCCTGCTTCCAAGCTCCACCATCTTCATCCCGAAACTGAATCTTATCGTACAAGTCCTTTGTGGTGATATCAACAACCGCACCTGACACAGCGTCGCTACCAGGAGATTTCCGGTAAGTGGGCTTCCTGAGTCGATGGAATCGGGTTCGGGCAGCCCGGAAATGGGATGAGAGAAGGGGTTTAGGGACTCCATAGCTGTAGACGATGAGAATGAAGATGAAGAGTGAGAAAGAGATGCCTATGGTGAAGAAATTTGAAAGGAAGAAGTCTCTGAGGGCAGTACGTCTGCGGGATTTACGAGGTTGTCGGGAAGATGATTTGCTTGTGGGGAGGAGTGAATGGGCCCACCCAGTTCCGCCGCGGCGGGAGGAAAAGGCCATGTGAAAGGGCGGTGATGAGCGGTGGAGGACTCAGATCTGCTGAAATTGAGTGATCGGAACTGTATCTGAAGTACTGAGTCCAATGTGATGAGAAGGGAGACTTGTACTTTTACACCTAAAATTAGGCAGAACTTGATATTTTCTCAATTCACAATGATCACCTGCCAATCTTAATTCAGCTAAGCTCCTATGTTTGGATAATTAATATTATTTCCGTTTTTATTTTATTTTATTTTATTTTATATTATATGTCGTTCTTACTATAAGAAAAATAAATAGTATTTGTCATCCATAATATCAATATTTATATATCATCGTTAATAAAAATAGATAGTCTTAATATTTGTTATTTCACAAAATTAATAATATTATATTTATTAAAATAATAAAGTTCAATATATTAATATAAAAACAATGATACATTACACCTTGTTTGGATGGTTGTTACATATTGTATTGTCATGTATTGTTAGTTTAAATATATGGTGTGTTTGATATGAAGGAAAATGTTTTCCATGGGAAAACAAGTACACTTTTAACTTATTTTCTCATGTTTGGTTGGTAAGTAGAAAATATTTTTTGAAAAAGATTTTTTAGTGTTTGATTTATGAATAAAAAATATTTTTGAGAAAATGTCTTTTATTTTTACTAGAGAGTAGAAAATAATTTTTGAATTGAAATTGAAAATATTTTTTAAAAATAAACTTAAATTTTTTTTGGGATGGGGTGATGGAAACTAACTTAAACTTTTTTTTGGAGGGGGTGGGGTGCTGTGGGGGGCGGTATGGGTGGGGTGGGGTGAAAAAATAAAAATTTGAAATTGGAAATATTTAAAAAAAATAAAAATTGGAGGGGGGGAGGGAAGCTGGTAATGGGGCTGGCCGGGGGGTCGGGTGAAAAATAAAAATTTGAAATTGAAAGAATTTTTTAAAAACCAACTTTAAATTATTATTTTTTTCTGGGGGGCGGGGGCGGGGTAAGGGTAGGGTAAAAAAAAATAGAAGCTGAAAAATGTTTTTTTAAAATCAGTTTTAAATTTATTTTTTCAACAAAAAAAATTGTAATTTGAAGTTGGAGGGCAGTTTTGAAAAATATTTTCCTTAATTTTTGAAGAGAAGTCATTTTCCTTAACCTTAAATTTGAGGAAAATGAGTTGGTTTTCAAAACATTTTACCCAACCAAACATGAGAAAAATGTTTTCCATACCAAAAACACCCATAATGTTTGTTTTGATCGTTACTTAAATTCTATTGTTAGGTAACAATGAAAAGATCCATAAAACGATCAAATTGGCGTGATCGCTTCGTTACTTTAATATTTTTTTCCTCATTTTGTCTTTATTTTTTACTATTTAATAATTATATTTCCATCTTTTATCCAACATTTTCATAGCAACTCTACCTCGTACTGTAACGACTCGGAAAATGATAGAGTAAAACTAGAGCCTCACATGTGAGTTTGGAGTCGAGAACTAATGAAATGATTATATTTGAATTTGACCCA